>JAACNH010001079.1:26785-104216 GCA_019447015.1 Hymenochirus boettgeri | reverse complement strand
GAGTCGGGATGGGCGGGACCGAGGTTTGGCTCGTCTGCGGAGCCGGAGCTGTAATTGGGGGGGCCCGTGCGCGCCTCTTGGTCTGCGCCTCGGCGGGAGCCGCGCGCCTCCCGTAAGAACTCCCCCAGTTCTTTCTGTTTGAGGGGGTGCAGGGGGTCTTGGGGTCCTTATTACCGCCCTTTTTTGGGGGGCTTGATGTTTTCCCCCCATGTTTTGTTGGGTGTCCTGTGGGTGCCCTTGTAGTGGTGCTGTGCTGTGGCGGGGGAGCTCAAAGGAGATGCGTCTTTCCCGAGCTCATATCGGGCCACCCCGGATCAGGTATTTTTAAAGTCTCCCCCACTGTTTGATCCGTGAGATGAGCCTTAAACAACACTTTGTTAAAAGAATGCAAGGCCTAAGATTTTTTCAAAGGTTTTAATAATAAGAAGGAAAATAAAGAATAAAGGTCACAACGAATGGTAACGCTCCACGATGTTATAGCGTCTATCTAATAGGAATTTACAAACGAGTAAAAAGAAACTCCCTCCTGAGGCCTTTTGGGGGCTCTCCTTATATACCAAATTGGACACATTCACTCCATTCATAACTCAACTCCACCTCCGACGTGGATAGGCACACCCTGAGAAATCCCAACCATCAATTCCGATGTTATACTATACTCCTCCTATTACCCATACTTTGTACCATCCTGTAGGGGTCAGTATACGTCCAGGAATGGATAGTTTAATATCACCGAGGGTTGCAGTATTATATTCCCAAACTCTTGGACCATAACTCTTTTGACTGCTTCCCCCTTCCAGGGCGTAGAAAGCATCCATGTTATTTTCCTTCATATTATAATCCTCTATTTGTAAAGTCCATTTTTTTTGCTGCTCCACAGGTGTGGACTTCTGTTGGGTTGCTTTGAACTGTGTATTGGTGCAATCCCTGTTATACTCTGGACCTATGTTGTGCTCCTTTGAAGATTTCCTGTGATTACTTGGGGTATGTACAATCACTGTTGTAAATCCATTTGTCGCTCCACAGGTGTGATTCTAGCTGCTTTGAAGATTGCATGTTTGATTATCTTGTTCTTCTCTGGGTGTTGGGATAACCATAAGTTTCCTTCAGGGCTTATTTTTCTAAGCCTATTTATCTCACAAGTTCCATGGGAACAATAGAAATATAAATACACCCCACGGTGTGCCTTTCCACTTTCTCTAATACCTGCCACTTACGTTGCATCTGGTTGTGCTTCGTGTTATTACAGTGGCGGAGTGGAGAGCTGGGGTAGCGGCGGTGTAAAAGGGGTGGTGTTTTTGGTCTTTAACGTAAAAAAAAAAACAATACTTTATAGTAGCCTTCTGTGGTTCCTTAAAAAAAGGGAGGGGAGGAAGGGTAGGTCCACCCTTAAACTACCTTTGGATATTGTATTCCCCCTGGTCCTCCCAGCCCACCACCTTAATTTTTTATGTTTAAACTGCCCCAACCTCTCCTTACTCCCCCGCTTTCCTCGCCACGCTGGCCTGGCCCTCTGCTTGCGAGAAAAGCAAGCAGAGTGTCGTGACCGCAGTCGCTTCTGTGATTGGCTTGCGCGGCAGCCAATCACGGACTCGCTGCCATTCATTCAGAAGGCCCGGGGAAAGAGGGGAGTAGTATAGAGTGTTTTGTGGGGCCCTTTCTAAACATTAAAATTAATCAGTTTGGGGCTGGATACCAGGGGGAATACAATATCTGGGCATTTATGGCTAGTGGGAGGAATCCGGAGGGGGAGGTGAGGGGAGAAGGGCCTGCCGTACCCATTCCAAACTTCTCTTGAGGGCCAGGTAGTGATGCAGATTCCTATTGGATCTGCTCTCCTCCTGGTGGGCATTTGTTGGGGCACTTTGGGGGGGGGACTACAGGAGAAACCATATGGTCTGGGGTGTGAGGTAAGGATTAGACTACACTACTGATTGGCCAGTAGTGGGGGGATTAGTTGGGGGTGGACATGCCTTTATCTTACTTTTGACTGATCTTATATTTTGTCCAACATATCCTATCCCATGGGGCTTTTAATATAGATGACCCCTTTCGTTTTGGCATTTATATTGATGATATACCTTGATTTTATTTACCCGTAGTGGATGATATACAATACCCCTTTGATGAATAGAAGCTACAGCAGATACATTCTAACACATGGGAAAATACCTCTTTTGTTAGAACCTGCTGGTTCCGCTGTGAGTGTAGATATAGCTTTTTCTGCTGGGCACAGGGGTCTTTCATGTTCTAGAACCTCTTTTGTAGCTAAAGGTCCGTCCTTTTGGGAAAATCATTTACCAAATCCCTCAAATAGTTTCGACTCAATCTTGGGACCCCTGTGTATACACTATGAACACGGACACAATTACCAACCAAGCCAGCCAAGATGACAGTCTAAATATCAGTAATTTTCAAGGTGACAATACTTGCAAACCCCCCCAAATAATCCAACACTATAGAATAAATACAAAAATATTGTCCCTAGAATTTCAGACCTTAGTTCTTAAACTATTTTTCGGTTCTCTCTTCTTCTTCTTCTTTCCTCTCCTTCTTCTCTTTCTTTCCCTCCTCCTTAGCCTCTCTCTCTTTCTTTCTTTATTTACTAAAACTAGTATGTTAAGGTATATAAATATAATGGATGTTTGACAGTACCTGCCATAATATGTCGAAAATAGATAGTAAATGTACAAGGTACCAATATAACCTTTTCTTTGTTTTATATTTATGATGACATTTTCAATATAAATCTAGTGGGTACAAAAAAAATATTTCATGTCCCCTTGGCCATGCTTTGGATTTGTTCATTTGCATTGTACCCAGACTGTCACATCTGGAAGTGAAAGTCATGGAATGTAAGAGACAGTCCAGATCAAGACAATGGTTCCTAGTTACACTTACTGTACACCCCGGGGTGGTACCCCACCCTTCCTTTGGGATGGACAGTATTTGTTTCTATAGATTCTCTAAGCCTTTGTCTGTGTAATGGGAATATTAGACCACCTGCTTGTGGATGCTTCCAGCAATCCAGGTCCCTGCATTGTAATGAGTTTCGTGTGAAATTCCCAACCTTTCCTGACAGGGGGAATGTATTGGGCTCAGTAAATATCCAATAGGATTGTACAAATATAGAATTATTATGGGGCGGTTACATCTTCATCCAATTCCAAATCCGTCCTCATGTTATTGAATTAAAGGCCTAGTGTATAAATAGAAGACAGGAGACCCTTCATGAGAATCCCTAATGTAGAGAAATGCCTGACGTCAGCAGGATCACAAGGGATCCCACGATATAACATGGTAACTACTTTGTTTGTGTGCACTTTATAATTTTATGTTTAACATTTTTATAGGATTGTTGTAATGAATTGTTTGTTAGTTTTCCTTATAATCAAATATAAATCGTGAATGTATTTGTTTTATTAGACTCTCATAGATATACCCAATACCTTCTGTTATTGTAGTTCAACTCATTGCAATAGAATCCACAATTATAGGTGGGAATATTTCCTAGTTCTGATCCAAGTGTTTTTAATAATATTAACGACATACAGATTTATACATATTATGATATTTCTGATCATTAAGACAGTTTATTACCTGGTAGTCTGTTTTAGCAGGAAATAATGGGATGGGATTGGGTCAGTGTTTACCAGCCCTAACAATACAAGTATAAATTGAGATAGTACCCACGGTGATATTATATGTAAACATGGTGACTCTATAGGAGAATAGTGACCCGGATATTATAGTACAGGTGCTAGATAGGAGTAGTACCAGGATTTATATGTAACAGGGTGGCTATATAGGAATATACCCCTAAGAGCAGATCTTATATGTACAGTGTGAATATATAGGAATAGTCACCCAGGATTTATATGTAACAAGTGGATATATAGGAGATATACCCAGGATATTATATTGTAACATGTTGCCTATATAGGAGATAATCCCCAGATATTCTCTTGTAACAGTGTGGCTATATAGGAGATCGACCGGATATAATATGTCCAGGGTGGGGCTCTATCGGATAATACTCCAGGATATGTATGTAACAGGTGGCTGTATGGAATAGTGACCCCAGGATATATAATTTAACAGGTGGCTGTATGGAGCGAGATAGTACCCAGGATATTAAATGTAACAGGGTGGCTATATAGGAGTTAATACCCAGGATATTATATGTAACAGGGTGGCTATATAGGGGATAGTACCCAGGATATTAAATGTAACAGGGTGGCTATAATGGAGCTAGGTTTATAATTACTGACAATAAACATTTTCTTATTCACTATTTTTATACAACTCTGTTTATTATCAGTAGGTTTCTTAGATAGAGAACCAGAAATATCCCAGATAAAGATAGAGAAAGAAGAACGGGACTGGGAAATCATCTGGACCCAATGGAAAGCTCAGCAGGTCCACTTACTGACGAGGGTAAGTTTAACCAATCAATAGGATTGTTTATTAAAGGGCACCTATACCGAAAAATAGGTTATTTTAAATTGACCATAACTGGAAACTATAATCCTTCCCAAACACCACTGTATTATTTTTTTGTTGATCTGCCCCCTATTTCTTTAGATATCCAAGCGAAAAACTTTTATATTTCAGCTGTCAAACATGTTCCTTGTTCTCAAAAACATTCTTCGGTGAGTAGTTTACTGTATCTGGAATGGTGACAGAGTTGTGACATTGGAATTCTGTGTGCTATGTGCAGGCTTGACAGTTGGTTTGTGGGGAAAAGTCATCAGATGAAAGTGGGAGTGGTTAAAAGAGGGGGGATACTGTTCCTAAACAAAATGTGTGCTAGATTGAAGCATGCAGCAACACACGCCAATCAGAGTAATGGCTACTAACATATTCAATATATATTAAGATGAGACAAGTGAAGTGTCCCTTTAAGTGATAATGGAGGGTCTCCTTCATTCTATCCATGGAGCCCCCTCTGTCCTCTATACACAGCTCTCCCTATACATTTTAACAGGGAAAGTGTCAGTGTTAGTGAAGGATCCTTCCCCTTACATTACACTGTTTGTCTCTGATTTGTAGGATTTCTGGACATTAAACCAGAAAGGACAGAAATAAAATTAGAGGAGGAAGAACCAGAATCTACTGATCATCTGGACCCAATGGAAAGCTCAGCAGGTCCACTTACTGACAGGGGTAAGTAGTTAATCAATTTGTAAAATCTTTATTTTGTTATGTACTATATATCTCTTATTTACATTTGTCCTAATATTGGGTAGATAAGTGTAGATCTCTTGTCTCCTGATATAAATATTTAAAGGAACAGTTCACTTAAAAAGTGAAAAGAATAGTTGAGGTTTGTACCGTGTTAGCCATAAGTAAGAGAAGATAAGTAGAGCTGTTATACCTTTTATTGGCTAACTAGATAAATATTAAAATAGTGAACTATTCCTTTAATCCCCGTACACCACCAGCTGTACAGGTTCCAACCAATTCCGGTCTCACTATATTGCACATTAGTGTACATACACTCTATAGTTAGATTAAAGCAGGAATCATTCGGGTCCAGTACAGCCGGTGGTGGGTTGTGAGTAAGGTAAATTATCTCTGTTCATTCCTGGCTTTAGCAGACTTTTCTGTTTGCTTCAGGCTCTTTAGTAAGGATAAACTGCACCTACATGGTGATTTGGGGAGAAGATATCTAGAGGGTTGGAGGGGTAATTAGTGCTGATTAGGTCTGCTCACAGGTGAATTAATTACAGATTAATTTATTACTGGTATTAATACATATACTGTAGTTCTGGTTGGTACAGGGATACTATATAATATTGAGAATTACTGGTATTAATACATATACTGTAGTTCTGGTTGGTACAGGGATACTATATAGTATTGAGAATTACTGGTATTAATACATATACTGTAGTTCTGGTTGGTACAGGGATACTATATAATATTGAGAATTACTGGTATTAATAAATATACTGTAGTTCTACTTGGTACAGGGATACTATATAATATTGAGAATTACTGGTATTAATACATATACTGTAGTTCTGGTTGTACAGGGATACTATATAATATTGAGAATTACTGATATTAATACATATAATGTAGTTCTGGTTGGTACAGGGATACTATATAATATTGATAATTACTGGTATTAATACATATACTGTAGATCTGGTTGGTACAGGGATACTATAGAATATTGAGAATTACTGGTATTAATACATATACTGTAGTTCTGGTTGGTACATGGATACTATATAATATTGAGAATTACTGGTATTAATACATATACTGTAGTTCTGGTTGGTACAGGGATACTATATAATAGTGAAAACTACTGGTATTAATACATATACTGTAGTTCTGGTTGGTACAGGGATACTATATAATATTGAGAATTACTGGTATTAATACATATACTGTAGTTCTGGTTGATACAGGGATACTATATAATTTTGAGAATTACTGGTATTAATACATATAATATAGTTCTGGTTGGTACAGGGATACTATATAATATTGAGAATTACTGGTATTAATACATATACTGTAGTTCTGGTTGGTACGGGGATACTATATAATATTGAGAATTACTGGTATTAATACATATAATATAGTTCTGGTTGGTACAGGGATACTAATATATTGAGAATTACTGGTTTAATACATATACTGTATTGGTTGGTACAGGGATACTATATAATATGAGAATTACTGGTATTAATACATATACGTAGTTCTGGTTGGTACGGGATACTAATAATATTGAGAATTACTGGTATTAATACATATAGTAGTTCTGGTTGGTACAGGGATACTATAAATATTGAGAATTACTGGTATTAATACATTACTGTAGTTCTGGTGGTAGCGTGGATACTATATATATTGAGAATTACTGTATTAATACATCATATAGTAGTTCTGGTTGGTACAGGGATACTATATAATATTGAGAATTACTGGTATTAATACATATACTGTAGTTATGGTTGGTACGGGGATACTATATAATATTGAGAATTACTGGTATTAATACATATACTGTAGTTCTGGTTGGTACAGGGATACTATATAATAATGAGAATTACTGGTATTAATACATATACTGTAGTTCTGGTTGGTACAGGGATACTATATAATATTGAGAATTACTGGTATTAATACATATACTGTAGTTCTGGTTGGTACGGGGATACTATATAATATTGAGAATTACTGGTATTAGTACATATACTGTAGTTGTAGATAATATTAAGAATTACTGGTATCATCCTATATATTATAGTTCTGATTGATCTAGGGATATTTCCAATCGCCATTTAGAGTCAGTAAAGCTTTTCTCTCCCCCGTTTTTTTCCTTCCTCTGGATCAACTGTTAGGTAGCATTAAAGAGTAGGATATAAAGGTTGGACTAGATTCTATGGTTCTATTTCTGTGTAACTGTTAGCCAGGCATTATGGAACTGGATTAACTAGATGGATAGATGTCATTAAACATCTAATGCTATACTACTATGTTTGTTAAGGTGCCCATACATCTATTAGATTTTACTTACTCGACCGAGCGCTCACGCGATGTTCCTTTGATCCTGCCGGAACCGCTTCTCCCGATCTTACATATGACCGACATGCGATCGCAAAATGAATGGGATTTTGCGATCGCATGTCGGTCGAATGTAAGATCGGGAGAAGTGGTTACGGGAACATCGATGAACACCTTTAGATGTATGGGCACCTTTAGACAGGATATAAAGATTGGACTACATGGACATATGTCTTTCTACAATCTCCAATACTATGTTACTATGTAACTGTTATACAGACATTATGGGTAGGGTATAAAGGTTGGACTAGGATTCCAATTTCTATTAGAGGACATAGAACCCTGAGCAAAGAGACTGAAACCTAACAATGTACTAGACATGGTTCAATAATATACACGTATGTCTTTATACAACCTCCAATACTATGTTACTATGTAACTGTTATACAGACATTATGGGTAGGGTATAATCAGGTACTGGGACCAATGATGTAATATTATACCTTACCCTTATGGCAGGAACTACAGTCCCTAGTGTACATTCTCCCCACCCCCCATTGGTAGCCATGAATATACTTTATTTCCACAAATGAAATAGATCCTTTGTTTTAATACTATTGGGGCAGTGTCTGTCGTTTCATTGTGTATTGGAACCATTGTATATTGTCCTGACATCTATCATTACCTGAATAGTTACTATATTGGTCTACAGGAGTCTCATTTAATGTACTTACAACTATATTGTCACAATGACTTATCCCTAAGTACACTGCAGGTATGGAGGAGGTAATACTGTGTTACTTTATGAAATCCTGTGTGGGTTGACTGTTATCATGAGTGAATTTTAAACACATTGATGGTCCATGTGCCTGTCCTGCTATCTGTAGAGATGTCCCTTCTATAGAATTAGTTTCCTTATGGAATGTTTGTCTAATTTGACTGGAGATATGTACATAATCTAATGTATTTAACTCCCATGTTCCTGTATGTATTCTCCCTGTATGTATCCTCCCATGTTTCTGTATGTATTCTCCCTGTATGTATTCTCCCATGTTCCTGTATGTATTCTCCCTGTATGTATTCTCCCATGTTCCTGTATGTATTCTCCCATGTTCCTGTATGTATTCTCCCTGTATGTATTCTCCCTGTATGTATTCTCTCTGTATGTATTCTCCCTGTATGTATTCTCCCATGTTCCTGTATGTATTTTCCCTGTATGTATTCTCCCATGTCCCTGTATGTATTCTCCCTGTATGTATTCTCTCTGTATGTATTCTCTCTGTATGTATTCTCCCTGTATGTATTCTCCCATGTTCCTGTATGTATTCTCCCATGTTCCTGTATGTATTCTGCCATGTTCCTGTATGTATTCTCCCTGTATGTATTCTCCCATGTTCCTGTATGTATTCTCCCTGTATGTATTCTCCCATGTTCCTGTATGTATTCTCCCATGTTCCTGTATGTATTCTCCCTGTATGTATTCTCCCCCCTAGAAGATCCTTCTCCCGTGATGACGGGAAGTCTGGATCTTCTACTACATAGCTTCCTATCACAGTAAATGAGTGTAGAACATTCCTATGTATAATGAAGCATGGTGATATTAGAGACATGAATCTTCCTTTATAGTGTTAGTTTCATGATCTATTATTTGTGGAAGGACAGAAGCTTCTGACAGTGATGGATACAGATATGTCAGTGATGTACCGGTCGGATTCACCACCCTGCACATGACTAACTTGACAGGCAAACAAGATAAATGAGAGAAAGCATAAACTTAGCATTGTAATGGTGAATTGTCCACAGGGTCTTGGGTCTCGGTGAGAGCTGTGGGATCGTACTGAAGACGCGGGTTGCAGTGGCTGACATGGAGCCATGTTGGCTTTCCCTCTAGTCTCACTGCAGTTGTAAGTAGCACTTGGTATGGCCCTTCGAATCGTGGGCCAAGGGAACGCTTTGGGAACACTCTGACCATCACCCAGTCGCCTGGCTTTACAGGATGTTGTTGGTTCTCTACATCTGGTAAACTGTCATGTACATGAAGATACACTGTAGTAAGCTCCTTCTATAACGTAATAACATAAGAACACAGATCATAGTGCATTACCTCTATCTGATGGGGATAGGGTAACCCTGTCTATGGCTTATAGCCAAATAAGATCTCATAGGGACTGAGCCTTGGTGGTGCCTTTCTAGGCGTGGTCGTGGTCCGTATGGTGTAAAGTACAATGGGAAGTAATTGAAGCCAGACCATCGTACCTGCACACCACTTCTTATAATAGTTTATGGGCAATATTCTTAGCATTTGCAGTAGCCACAGGCCTTCACCCAACTTGAAAACATGTCCACACAAACTAGCATGTATTTATACATATCACTGTGTGGGAGTTGTATGTAATCAATTTGTAACCTCTGAAAGGGATAATCAGGCCTAACAAGATATTTATTGGGTACTCCATGGCACACGCCACCATTGTATTAATGACATTCCATGCATTTGTTTACATACTTTTGACATTGACCATAGGCATCATTCAGATACCAGTTTTGTGCTTCCATCTGGGACATGGGCAGTGGTCCAACATGACCAGGACCATGTGCCAAACGCAGCATCATAAGTTCAGCCTGGGTTGGAATACATGGTTTCCCCCCCTAGTGAGAATTCCTGTAGGAGTTTCCTGTGCACCCAGTCTCTCCATATTGTGATTCTGCAGGGAAGGGGCCCCCTGCTGGAGCATTTTCAACCTGTCCTCAGCTGGTACCCAGAAACACGTATCTGGAGTGCAGAGCTCAGGGTTGTCATCAGCTGTTAGTGTGACCAGATCATCCATCACTGTCTGTATGGCTATTGTGTCTGCCCTTTCATTTCCCTTCTCTTGGAGGGTATTTCCCTTTGTGTGTGCTTTGACTTTCAAGATGGCCACCTTTATTGGCAAGGAGACCCTCTCGAATAAGTTTTTCTTCTACCCAGGTTTTGATTGATGTACCTTACATGGTTTTGAACCCTCTGTTCTTCCAGATGGGTCCAAAATCATGTGCAATTCCATATGCATACATGCTGTCAGTATAAATGTTAGCAGTCTTACCTGAAGCGTGTACACATGCCTTACCCAATGTGACCAATTCCGCCTGCTGTGCTGAGTAGGAAGGTGGCAATCGGCCAGCATCTAATGTAGTGAAACCTTCAGCTGGTAACGATATGATGGCATAGGAGGTGCGTGGAGCTCCATCTACATATAACCTGGAACCATCTATAAATAAAGTAAGGTCAGGGGCTTGTAGTGGCTCCTCACTTACCGGAGACAATTGGCTAGTCTCTTGCTCCATCAGTTGTAGACAATCATGGTCCTCTAACACCGTCTTGGCATCACCGTCCTCTGGCAGGAGGAAAGTGGCTGGATTGAGGACTGTGCAGCGTTTAACCTCTACTTCCCCAGACTCTATTAGGATAGACTCATACTTGCCTAGGCGTGCTGAGGAGAGGTGCTGTGTCTGCACACATTGGATGATTCCTGCTGCATGTGAAGTATATACAGTTAGTGGTTACCCTATGCGAATAACTGCTACCTTTTCAGAGAGGAGAGCTGCTGCCGCTACCACTTTAACACAAGTGAGAGCTCCTTGAATAACTGGATCCAGGTGTAGTTCTCATATGCCACCACTCATCACCCAGATGGGGTCTCCTGGCAAAGAACGTTCCCTGTATTCCCTGAAACAGCTCAAACCAATTGGAAAGGTTTAGTTGAGTCGGGAAACTTCAATGCTGGTGCGTGAGCTATCGGGTGTTTTAGTTTTAGGAAGCCGGTCTGCATCTCCTCTGTCCACTGTAATGGGTGTGACAGTGCAGCATAGAGAGGCTTTAGGAGAGAGTTCACATCAGGATGTGCTGGCGGCAGTATGACACCGTCCCAATGAAATTCCTGAGTGTCCTATGATTGGTCCTTTTAGATTATCAACTTTCACTTTTCTATCAGGATCAATATGTTTTGTCCCAGGGCCAAGACAGTGGCCTAGGAAGATAACATGTGACTTACACCATTGTACTTTTTCCTTAGCCACCAATAGATTGACCCGTACAAGGTGCTGCAGAAGGCTGAGAGACGCTGCTGAACATGTCTCCTCAGTCTCCGCACACATCAATAGGTCATCCACATATGTCTTCAGTACAGTGGTCTCGTGTGGAGGTTCCCACCCCTCCAACACCTGTTTGAGACACCTGCAGAAGGCGTTAGGACTATTATTCAGGCCCATTGGTAACCTGGCCCAGGTCTATTGTCTATGATTATACTGAAATGCAAACAATTTCTGTCTCTCTTCGTCAATTGGCACTGAAATAGGCATTTTTTATGTCCAAGACGGAATATCGGGTAGTGGTGGCTGGTATGTCATTCAACAGGGTGTGAGGGTTGGGAACAGTTGGTGTGTCCTCCTGCACAATCTTATTGATTGCCCTCAAATCATGTACCATCCGTTATGTCTCTGGCTCTCTATCTGTTGTATTCAATTAGATCAACTGGACTTGAAATGTAGTTCTTGAACTACATTTCAAGTCCAGTTGATCTAATTGAATACAACAGATATACCATGACCTGGATGAATGAGAACCTTCACAAGCACATATGCTATATTGAAAAACGAATGGGTCTTAGTTAATGTGGGGTTAATCCATTGTTGGCTTAATTATGCATTTTGTTCTTTATAATCACTCCACCCATTAGGGTTCGACACAACCTCACCTTGAGCTGTTGCACCATTAAACACTGTTCACTTTATGAAGAAGTGGAGTAAACCCCCGCAACATTGTATGCTATGTCTGTTGATTCACAGTCAACCTTTGTTCATGTTTCATACGGTGGGAAGCCTTTTATTGTTTAGTGTTTGAATATGATCCATAGACCATAGTGTTAGTTTACAATGTGGTCAATGTCAGAAAACAATGAGCTGGGATAGATGATTAGTTAAATTGGGAAAATGCCTAAGGTTATACTAGAGATATTTCTAGAGACTTCAAAATCAAGCTAAAAAACAAATACAAATAGCGATGTTTTCTTTCTAAACAATGATGACAATATAATTAAACAATCAAAAGCTTAAAGGGTATCGATACTCTAAAAAATCTAATTTTCAAAAATGTCTTTAGGTACATGTCTTTCAAAATGTCCTTAGGTACATGTCTTTCAAAATGTCTTTAGGTACATGTCTTTCAAAATGTCTTTAGGTACATGTCTTTCAAAATGTCTTTAGGTACAGCACGATCCCACTTTTAAATTTTAAATTCTTAGAAATTCTTCATTTGAAATCACAGCGTTTACAGGGAATGATCTGTCACTTCAGAAGCAGAAATTATAAAATGTGACCCATGCCTGAAATCTTACTAGGATCATTTGTCTGCCAAAGTAACACTTTCTGCAACAATGAAGAGAATCAGTAGAGAAATGAAGGCTGGGGGGGGAGGGAGTGGGAGATAGGTCCATGGTGAGGCTGTGCAGTACTTATAAGTGTCACAGACACTACAAGTAGGCAGTGAGTAAAGGAGGGTGGGGGGAATTAGTAGCTCTCATTAAACATTAATAATTTAATGACAAAGCAAGTACAGATAAATTGTGAGTACCACCATTTTAATTCTCTCAAAGTGTAGTTTGATAATGTTAAGTTGATTAAGTGAGTATAGTGACCCTTTAAGGATGATGTGCATGGGAGGAAGGAATTTTAAATTGGAATGTAGACCAGTATTTCCATTGCCATCGGACTGTATTAATATTAGGCGCACACTCTGAGTGTGTCCTTCTTGTGTGGTTATATCAGCAAGCAGAAGCATTTGAAAGAAGTCTTGGCGAGTTTTAAATGTGACAAGAAGCTTACCCTAATTAGAATTGGGGAGATTGGCAAGAATTTCTTGCACTCTTCACAGTTAAATCCCTAAATACTGTTCATAAACTGTTTAGTCTTTGAGATGTTTGATTGTAAAAGCGATCTACTATAGGGTTATCTAGTTGACTTTCTTTTTAGTGTACCTGTGATGTTCTTTGGCCCGGGCCATGTATTTTGTAATTGAATGACGCTGGTTGTTACAAGAATGTCGGCAAGGCAATTTGACTAATGTATGGTCTGCATTAGTCGGGTTTAGAAAGGTGTTTCATGAAAAGAAATTCCACCCTCTTTTAATGGTAAGGTTTTACATATTGTGCATCATAAACAATGGTCGTCTTCACCAGGTTCTGTAATGATTTAAATGTAATCTCGGGTTTTAAACAACACACACACAGTCCATTTATTTTACTAAAATACCAGCTTTAGGTTGGTTAAAGTGCAAAACTCTACACGGAGTCCTTTATAAAGTGTCCACTTGGTTAACTGGATTTCTGGATTTATTCACAATCTGCCAGTAGGTGCAATCTTTTAATGATTTCTTTTTCTCTGTAGAATCACATCCAGAGAAACAGACGTCCGAGAAGGAACAGTCAGGCAAAAAGTCTTTTGTACCAGTCCTAAAAATTGAATCCATATCCACCGGAGACGTTTTCCATGTAGCAATCACCGACATTCAAAATCCAGGCACATTTTTTTGCCAAAAGTTACAGTACGCAAGTAGGTATCTTCCCGGCTCTTCCCTATCTCTACACAGAATCAGAAGCTGACTGTCTGTCATGGCTTTATAAGTTGCTCTTGGTGCTTTTACAGTTTGTGTTATAATTTTCTTAAAGTCTCCCATCTTTCAATGCTGTTAATATGTTTAGGGCATTATCTCAACTCACTATGTAACAAGGAAAGTTAACAGCTGATTAAGTGTAAATGCAAACAAACCGTTATGATTAAAAATTTGGCCACCCAGCTTTGTTCCATCCACAGCTTACTGAGTGGTTTATCAATTGGCTTGAAATCTGCTCTAGATGCTGTGGGTGCAGGTAGGATCAACTGAATAGTTTCAAACATGCCTGATCATCTTCTGATTGATAAACAGCTGGACATTAATTCTAAGACAGCCTGCATGAGTTTTTTTAGACAAATTGTGTAACTAATTATTCCACACATCCTGTGTAACGGCACTCGGTTTTCTGTGTTTACTTGTTATTTTTGTGTCTATTTTAAATCTGCTTACATCATACAGAGAAGCTGGCAGAACTAATGGAGAGCATGAACAACCATTACAAACAAGCCCCTCCCAGTCCTGGGTTTTCCCCAGTAGCTGGTGAGATTTGCTGTGCACAGTTTAAAGGTAAATTTGTCTGGTATTCACTATGACATGTACACTTTAACATCTTAGAAAGTGAGCCAATGTATTCATGTTATAGAGCAGTGATGTTGAACATTGGCACTCTGAGTTGTATTGTCTAAACATCCGGAGTGCAAAGGTTCGACATCACTGTTATTGGGTCATTTAGTTGAATAGGTCATGCATGAAAAATACATTTGTGTAAGAATTTGGCCAGATCACTTCACTCGTTTTGAAGATTGATCTATCTAACTATCCATAGAAATAGATGAATAATAGAAAATCCTGGGTTTATTTTCTTTTGCAGAAGATAACTGCTGGTATAGAGCCACAGTTCTAAACAGAGATTCTCAGGATTCTGCTTTAGTTGGATATGTTGATTACGGGAATGTAGAGCATCTACAGATATCGAGGCTGCGCCCTATTCCTGCCAGCATGTTGGAGTTCCCGTTGCAAGCCATTCACTGTAAATTAGCAGGTCAGTTATGTATTTACATGGTGTCTTTCTGTTTATTTTATAAAACCTGCTTTTTTTTTTTCTTTGTAATTCAAATCTCAAGCTACCTTTGCTACCCTCCTGCAGGTGTAAGACCCCTCGACAAGACATGGTCTAAAGAAGCTACAGCTGCAATGACGTCCTTTGTGGCAAACAAGATAATTACAGTTAGAGTGGTTGGCCAGACTGAGCAGCAATTGCAAGTGGAACTGCTGGATGGATCAGTGAACCCTGAGTTGAACATTTCCAAGCGTCTCATTGAGACTGGCTTTGCAGTGGAAGAAGGATCTGGTCATGTTGAGATAAACGGTCTAAATAAGACAAATCACTGTAAGATGAAATCTGAACATGGGCCATTTTCATAGATCAATGTATAACACTATGGACTTTAATGCTTTTTTCTTTTTCAGCTGAAGGTGCTGATGCCAAAACGTGGAAATGGGTAGAATTACCTTATGGGCAGACAGTAGAGGCCTGTGTGTGCATGTTGTACAGCCCTGGGAAGTTCTATTGCCAACTTTACAACGAGAAAGGTACAAAATGGGATTCATATATGTACGTGATTCAGTCTCATCTAAACCTTAATATTACATTTCACAAAATCACTTTTCAACCTTTAGGCCAAGTTAACTTTGTTGTAGCACTAGGCTGTCTGCTGTAGAAGCAGCCACGATGTTATATTTTACAAGGCTAAGCAGATTTTCTAAGAAACATACAGGAACTTTATGAAAACATTATAAAACGATTAAAGACCAAGTTAACATAAGTAATTTCTTTAACAACTTTATGCTGTTGGGCCAGTGGGAGATACACTGCTACCAAGTGATACAAGCATAAGACAGAGTGCCAGAAACCACTGTAGCAGTAAAAATGGATCCAATGCAAGGCAAAGTAACTTACTTTCCTTCTCTGGAGGGCTGGGTGGACACACCCCCAGCCCTATTCACTCAGGTGTAAACGATAGTGAGCGTCCATGAAAACAGCGTATGGTGAAACCAAATTGTAAAAGAGGTCTTATTAAGCTATAAGAGATATATGCTTACCACACTTGGTGGTCCGGGTGCAACCGAGCCCCGGACCCTTTGTTAGGTCGATATAGGCAACACTGAAACAAGTAGCGAAGAGCTGGACAACCAAGATGTAGATACCAAAGACTCTTATAAAACGAAGTAGTTTATAGAGACTCCATACATATACACACAAACATGTCTACGCCTGACGCGTTTCGTGCTTTACACACTTCTTTAAAGGTCTGTCTACAGACAGATGTCACTTCCTTTTATCAGGTGGACCATGAACAAATTAGCATACAAATTGACATACCTATCACAGTTAACCAAACCTTCGATTCACCGAAAAAGAAAGAGGGGGAAAGAAGGGGACAAGAAATATAGAAAAAGTAAAAGATAAAAACAAAAAATATATATACATGGAGGTAGAAATAGGTGAAAAAAAGCAGAAGTCCGCAGCAGATTAGGGTAAAACATCGATATATGTAGAACCAGAGGGATGTATAGAAAATAAGCATATAAATATAGAAAAACCTGACCAAGCTAGATATAAGGCCAGTATAAGAACTATATTCATAAACACAACAATGAAAAAATGCCAGGCTAACAATATAGCATAAAAATGAACAGGTCACTAATTAGTAAAGCAAGAAATGTCCCAAGTCGAATTTAACCCTGTATGTATACGGGTTTCTAATTCAAAGATCCATTTTGCCTCACTCATAAGTAGGGGTGATTCTCTGTCTCCCCCTCTAATTGAAATATGAGGTCTCTCCATCCCCTGTATACTAACTGTATAAAGGTCCGCGTCAATACAAGCAAAAAAGCTTGTAAGAAAAAAACGGGGCTCATAATGTCATGGTTTTTAATGGCTCTAATATGTTCCCACAGCCTTTGCCCGAGGGGACGGGTACTACGTCCAACATATTGCTTGGAATATTTTTTTGCATGTAAATAAATAAATAAAAGCAGTGTTACAGTTGATGTATTGTTTGGTGCTACACACTTTTTTGTTGTCATTACTCTGAAACAAAGAACATGTACGTAAATAAGAACAGATGGTACAAGGATTACTGCCACATTTAAAGGTGCCATAGTGTTGAAGCCATCTCTATGGAACATGCTAGGAGCAAGCATGTTTCCGAGAGTTAAGGCTCTCTCAGAGCTAGGCCACACTAGCGCTTTTTTCACGTGTTTGCGCTTGCATGTGCGCCCCGCCATTTTCGCTAAAGTGGAAATCGCTAGAACGTGCAGAATCCCCGCGATTTCCGATGCGCATGCGATTGTGCGTCCGTTCACGTTTTGGAAACGCATGCATTCACCATTTTTGGTGCATTAACGCATGCATTTCCCAAACACAAAACGCACAAGAATCGCACGCACAATCGTGCTCGATAACGTGCGTGATTCCTGTGCGTTGCAGTGTGGCCTCACCCTTCGGAACCGCTTTCCATCCTTCTTTAACCACTTTATCATTGGTCTTGTCCCCAAATAGAATAGGGAGACGATTTTTAACAATTTGTACAATTTTATGAAACGGAGGGCTATATCTCATTGAAAATATAATTGGATGGGTAGACTGATCTCTATGGGGTTTTTTAGTCTATAGCAAACTTTTACGTTCCATAGCTGCTACCAAGTGACCAAGGGAAGATTTAAAGGGACACACTCGAGGGGCCTGGAACTTACCTTACAGCCGCTCCTTCACTGAACAGCTGTTCTGTCCCGATCGCGTGCCCTATCTTTTGTATTGGCGCGCATGCACCTAAGATAGGGCAAGCAGTCGGGACAGAACAGCTGTTCAGTGAAGGAGCGGATGCGAGTGGAGAGGCAGTAAGGTAAGTTCCAGGTCCCCCGAGCGTAATATTATTCACAGGGAGGTGAGAATAAGCATTCTCACCTCCCTGTGAATAATACAAACGAATGGCAAATAGTTGTTTTTTTGGATTTAGTGTTCCTTTAATGTGATTGCATCAAAGGGAGAGCCCCTCCCACACACTGCCATCAAGAGAAGGTTTAATGTCATTAGGTAATGCCCACTGGTGCTGGTGTTGTAGATTGTCTGGAAGAATATTACCGCGTGCAAGAATAAATTAACCATTAACAATACATGTGGGGGAGAATAGTCCAGAATTCTTCTCTTTCATTTTGTTACATTATTATAATTATTATTATTGTGGATTTATATAGCGCCAACATCTTCTGTAGCGCTTTACAATTACATGTATACATTCACATCAGGCCCTGCCCTGAAGAGCTTACAATCTAATCACTTTATGTACACATCCAACCTATCAGTATGTCTTTATGATTGTGGGGGAAACCGGAGTGCCCGGAGGAAACCCACGCAAGCACGGTGAGAACATACAAACTCCTTGCACATGTGTCCAAGGGTGGAATAGAACTCAGGACTTCAGCGCTGCAAGGAGTTGCTGCCCCATAAACATCTTGATAACCAAAACGTAAAGCAGCTTTATGGTAAACGTGCAAAAGAAAATTTAAATACTGTTGTTAAAGTCTGTTCTGATTCTTTCAGATTTAAAATCCCTAGAACAACTAAACAAATCTCTGGGGCAGTATTGTATGCAGAATACCGCAGGAAAATGTGACCCAAAAGCAGGAGACATGTGTTGCGCCTTCTTTTCCAGTGAGTAATTTTGATTTTTATACCTTTAGTACTCTAGCTTACTTCCCTTTAGTTTTACCTAATGCAAGTAGCGGAGACAAATTGCAAATAGTTACTGTCTCTAGCTACATCTGTTGTATTCAATTAGATCAACTGGACTTGAAATGTAGTTCTTGAAGACATTTCGCTAGTCATCCGACTGGCTTTCTCAATTCAGAATGAATTGTACAAGAATCTGTGGCAATTATGTACCCTGGAAAATCCCAATTAGCATATCACAGCCAGGTGTTAAGGGTGTGATTAGATAGTGGCTAAGAGGTGTTATAGGAACGCCCAGAGTAAGGTGTTAAAACAGCATTGTACATGGCAGACAGTTGGTGTCGAACCCCCCCACCTCTATTTAGGCTTGGTTTCTTTATTTTCACATAAATGGCCTCCTTAACACCTCTCTTGAACCAGTCACGTTCCTTCGCCAGTATGTTAACATTACAATCTTCAAAGGTATGTCCTTTATCCTTAAGATGCAGATACACGGCTGAGTCCTGACCCGAGGAATTGGCTCTTCTGTGCTGGGCCATACGTTGATGCAGTTGCTGTTTGGTCTCCCCCACATACAAATCAGAGCATTCTTCACTGCACTGCACTGCATATATGATGTCGCTTTTCTTGTGTTTTGGTATTGGGTCTTTCGGATGTACCAATTGCTGCCTCAGTGTGTTGTTCGGTTTAAAGCAGACAGGGATACGATGTTTTTTTGAAAATTCTTCTTAATTTCTCGGAGACCCCTGCTACATATGGGATGACCATGTTCTTCCTCCTGTCTTGCTTTTCCCCTTCACTGTTGGTATTCGTGTTCTTTTCTTTCCTTCTACTTCTTTTGACAAAGGCCCAGTCTGGATATCCACAAGTTTTAAGGGCTCCTCTGAGATGTTTCATTTCTTTAGCCTTCGCCTCTGTGCTAGTTGGGATGTTCTCGGCTCTGTGTTGCAGGGTTCTGATGACCCCCAGCTTCTGATCTAAAGGGTGGTGGGAGTCAAACATCAAATACTGATCTGTGTGTGTTGGTTTTCTGTAAACCTCTACTTCCAGTTTACCATTTTCCTTAACTTCTACCAAGCAGTCCAAGAAAGCCAGTTTGTTGTTTTGTACCTCTTCCCTTGTGAATTTAATGTTTTGGTCCACCGCATTAATGTGTTCTGTGAAAGCTTGTACTTCCTTCTGGTGGATTTTAACCCAGGTGTCATCAACATATCTTAACCAGTGGCTGGGTGCTATGCCCTTAAAGGTATTAAGCGCCTGTGTTTCTACCTCCTCCATGTAAAGGTTGGCCACAATAGGTGAAACTGGAGATCCCATAGCACATCCATGTTTTTGCTTATAGAACTTATCCCTGTATTTGAAATAGGTGGTATTCAGGCACAAGTCCAACAAGGAACACACCTGTTCTGGGTTGAGATCAGTTCTGCTGGTAAGAGTGCTGTCTTGGCCCAGCCGTTTTCTCACCATGTCAACAGCCTCCTTGGTGGGTATACAAGTGAAGAGAGATGTCACATCATAGGACACCATAGTTTCTTCTACACCGAGTACTATATCTTCAATCTTGTTGGTGAAATCCTGAGAGTTCTGGATGTGATGCTTAGAACTTCCCACCAAAGGTCCTAAGATGTTAGCTAGATATTTTGCCACCTTGTATGTTACCGAGTTGATGCTGCTGACTATAGGTCTTAGTGGGGCCCCTTCCTTATGTATCTTTGGGAGTCCATATATGCATGGATGTGCCTCACCAGGGTAGAGGCGATGATACATTGTTCGGTCAATGGCTTTATCCTTTTGAAGCTGTTGTAGTAAGTCTATGACTCTTTTCTTGTAACGGCTGGTGGGATCCCTTGTTAAAGCCTCATATGTGTTGTTATCGGCCAGGAGCATGGTCACCAACTGTCTGCCATGTACAATGCTGTTTTAACACCTTACTCTGGGCGTTCCTATAACACCTCTTAGCCACTATCTAATCACACCCTTAACACCTGGCTGTGATATGCTAATTGGGATTTTCCAGGGTACATAATTGCCACAGATTCTTGTACAAGTCATTCTGAATTGAGAAAGCCAGTCGGATGACTAGCGAAACGTCTTCAAGAACTACATTTCAAGTCCAGTTGATCTAATTGAATACAACAGATATACCATGACCTGGATGAATGAGAACCTTCACAAGCATGTCTCTAGCTACATTATGAAAATGTATTTTTTTAATAGCTTGATTATTGTATTGTAATGATTGTATAGGTTGGGTTTAAAGGGGAACTGTGGTCTCTACACAAATGTCCTCTAATAAAAATAGGAAAAATGCTTCAAGCTGCAGTGGTTCCTGCTTACACAGTGGGCTGTGACATCACCAGCATGCCCCTGGCTTGAGCATGCCCACTTGTATTCTACTTCTGAAACAGAGCTGCCAAAGATTTCTTAACCATTTTTAAGGCTTGCCACAAGCCTGAAAAACATTTTTCCCTCTCTAAGGTGTCCATACGTCACTAATACATTAAATAAGGTAGGGAGAGAATTCAGGCTTTGATACTCCCTTTTCAGCAATATGCAAATAAGGAACAAAAGGTGTCCATATGCAGAGAAAAGCACAGATATTGTTTGCGAGCCTGTAACTAGTTTTAGAAAAGATTGATTTTTGGAGCTTGTGACTGCTTATGACACATGCCTGTCACTGAGACCATGCGGATTAGGAAGAGAGTTTTCACAAGCCTATAACAATTCTGCTAGATACATCATCCCAGGCTTGTTAGAAAGGTATGAGATATTTCTTTTAAATAGAGGACCCTTTCACGAAGACCACAGTTCCCCTTTAATAAATAATCGGGCCTACACAATGATGGGTTTGATTTAAAATGTTTTGGTTTAAGGTGGATGCAAGGACAGGTATGAAATGTAAACAATGTTTATATGAAAAATCAAGGGTAAATAATGAATAAGAGTGGTAAATGTGTTACTTATTTTTGGTTTTATCTACAAAAGACATGAAAGTGAAATGGGAGATGATCTTGTATTGGAGTTTAGCTTCTTTCAACTGCCTTGGCCTAATGGCCTAATCATCCCAATCTTTGTACCCTTGGCTGCCAGGCATTTATATACAAATATACATATAGTGGCAGCCAAGTAGAACTTGCTTGCTTTGTGCGGTCACATTCAGTGTTTTTATTCATTTCATGGCAATTGGCATTTTTGCTGTTTGACTTTGCAAATCCTCTTACTGTTTTCTTGTTCTGTAACCTGAATAGGTGATGGGAACTGGTACCGAGCGATTGTGAAAGACGTCAACCAGGACAAGACTTACAAGGTTCTCTTTGTGGATTATGGGAACATAGAGCAAGTTACAGCGGACAAGCTCTGTGACATTGCCCCCACATTTATGGAGCTTCCTTTTCAAGCCATCAAATGCTGTTTGGCTGGTAAGTAAGGGAGAGACACGATATCTAGGTAAATGAGGTTTCTTTATATTTACCCCAGTGTCTTTACTGCTAGAAGATATTTCAACAGAAACTGCAGAGAGGTTAAAGTAATTCTGTATGTGTTCTGCTGGTATTTTACACATAATTGGGAAATAACTACTGTACAATTATTTGGAAGTAGTTAAAACCAATGCACTAGGTGCAGTCTGGGAGCATTTTAATTGGGCATGGGGAAGATTCTCACTAATGCTGGCCATACACTATTTAGATTTTAAAGCTGCTAAGACCAATGTCCAATCGGCTTTAACATCTTCCTCTCTAGATTCTTACCTGCGATGTTCCCCAGCCGTATTACACTTTACGAAAGACATTACAGCTGTAACGTCGGTTGTAAAGTGGATCAGGAAATCCAGTTTATTGTAGTTAAGTTACTGGTGAATGGACACCTTGAGGAAGTGACTTCTGCCCCCTTCCCTTTACGTTTGCAGACTTGAGACTTCTGATTTCTGACTTTCAAAGAAAATTACAGTTAAACTGCTTTAGCAAAGACAGAAATTGCAGGAAATACTGTGCCTAATTTCATTGAGGACTAAATATTGTGCTGTTCGGGGGAAAAAATGTACATTTATTATCCGTTGTCTTCTCAGATAAAATAAAACTAAAACATCTGGTAGAATTGGCAACAGGACAGTAACATGATTGGGTTTAAAAGGACTTTTCAGAGAGGCAGAGTTTCTTGAAAGCAAAGAGGAGGAGGGGTGCAGTTATACTATCATATTTCTGAATTACACCATTTGATAGGATATCTTTGTACTATTTTCATTTAAACATAGGGTTTAAATTATTTGCAAATCAGCCTTAGGGGTTTAGGAATAAAATTCTGGTTTTACAACCTCTCCAGCTTCTCCATGAGTTTGGGGATCTTTAGATGAAGGGTAACTGGATTCTGTCTTTCCATCTACACATGTACATGTGACAGTGGTTAGGGGTTGTCTTATGAATAAATTGCCCAGTGGTACCAATATGTAGTGCAGATAAGATGTGTGAAGTGGGAGGGGTGGTTTAAAACATTATTGGAAATAAATGTAAATCTATAAATAGGAGGTTTTGTAACTTTTTTTCTCTTATTTGCGCTAATGTTCTGCTGGGCTACATAGTGAAAGTAAAATTTAATGCAAAACACTGGAGTTTAAGTGTAAGAATCTTCCATGATACATATTTCAGATTGGCTGTGATCTGGAATGTCATAATCATAAAGGGGTGGGTAGTTTAATCCCTTGGGTTTTGCTATTAGAATGGACCTTGTTACTCTGTGGTAAGTCATTTAGTGGGTTAACTTGAAGACGCAGCTACTAAAGCCAATAATGTCTATTCAGATGAGAAATGCACAGTGACTCACTGGCTAACAATAATGCCTTGCAGGTCCTGAGTTCGAATCCACCCTTGGACACATCTGCAAGGAGTTTGTATGTTCTCCCCGTGCTTGCGTCGGTTTCCTCCGGGCACTCCGCCCCCCCCAATCATAAAGACATACTGATAGGTCGTATGTGTCAAATTAATGTGCTTAGCTTGTAAGCCGTTAGGGGCAGGGCCTGATGTATACATGTAATTGTGAAGCGCTATGAAAGATGTTGGCGCTATATAAATCCACCATAATAATAATAATAATATTCTGTATTTGTCATGTAGGTGTGAAGCCTGTCGGGGAAGAGTGGAACAAAGAGGCCACACTGACATTCCAAACCCATGTAGCAGGGTTGAAGCTCAAAGCAAAAGCTGTTGGCAAGAATGCAAAAAGTTACTGTGTGGAGCTGATGACTGGTGATCCGGAGAGCTCTATAAGCGAAGTGCTGGTTACAGAGAGGAAGGCCTTACGTGATGCACCCCAGATACCTGGAGGACCAGCAGGAAACCATCACTCATCAATGCCAAAGCCCACAAAGAAGGCTGGAGAGAACTCCAGTAAATGTGCAGTCAATGGAAGTAGTCCAACAGCCAGAATGCCAGCATTGTCACCAGAATCCAAGGAACCCAGGGAGCCATTTAGAACTATTGCTCCCCCTCCAATAGATCTCCCCCCTTCATTCAAGATTCCCCCAAGAGAAAACACTTCATGCAATGCCAACAAACCAAGAGCGAGGACAGAGGATAAAGGTAACGGGAAACAAGCTGTATTTTCCATTTAAATCACATTTTCTTTTTGTCTTTGTTACAATCCCATTCATTCTCCTGTTTCTCACTCTGTGATTTGCTCTCCAGAACACAAACAGTGGAAATCGGTGGAATTACCTCTTGGGCAGGCTGTAGAGGCTTGTGTGTGCATGTTTTACAGTCCAGGGGAGTTTTATTGCCAACTCTTCAATGAGAAAGGTACAAAATGGCAACCATAACCGTTGGTGACGCTGTGTTGTTTGAGATACTATAACGTGCGTTTCCATTGAGTTGTTTGGACCAATTAAGTGCAAAATAAAAGTGTACAGAATATATGGACATGCAGGAAATGTCTCCTGTAAGAACTTTAAACGCTCTGTTGTTCTGATACTTTCAGATTTAAAATCCCTAGAACAACTGAACAAATCCCTAGGACAGTATTGTGTGCAGAATACACCAAGAAAATGTGACCCAGAGACGGGGGACGTGTGTTGCGCTTTCTTTTCCGGTAAGTAATTATGATATTTAATCATTAGAACTAAAACCGTTACTTCCCCTGACTTTTACCCAATGACGAAATGTTGTTTCTGGCTGTGTATGGGGGGTAGAATTACTTGATAACATGATCATGTTTTGACCTAATGATAGCGCATACACACACACACCTTATCTGGTGGGATTTTGTCTGGTAATATTTATAGGGGAATTTAGACAACTATATCTGTTGTATTCAATTAGATCAACTGGACTTGAAGTTTAGTTCTTGAAGACGTTTCGCTAGTCATCCGACTGGCTTTCTCAATTCAGAATGACTTGTACAAGAATCTGTGGCAATTATGTACCCTGGAAAATGTGATGTGAGTGATGGAGTTCACCAAACAAGCACAGCTTTCTCAGCACTGTAAGGGCAAACAAAGGCAACAGAGCAAGTTCTCTATTCTGTCATCCCAGAACACCCCCAAGGGAGAACAACTACCGTGGATACAAAAGGAGGGAAGTGTCACTTCATCAAACAAGGAGGAATGGGTGAGAAACTTGTCTAACAGGACCCTGACCCAGCCAGAAATGGAAGTCCTTGCTAAGGGCTTGAATTTTGCCATCTCCCCTAAAGCCATCCCTGTGGTGGATATTATAGCAGCCACAGAAGCCTCAATTCACAATAATAAGGTACCACAGAGTGAGGCAGAACAACTTTGCCTTAAGGTATCTGCAGCCTTAGCCAGTGCTAAAACTCCTTCATCTAACCTGACCACACAGGAAAGAAGAGCCTTAACATCCCTCAAGAAAGATTCCAGTATCACCATTCTACCGGCAAACAAGGGAAGATGCACAGTGGTACTCAACACCTCAGACTACCATGATAAGGTGACCATGCTCCTGGCCAATAACAACACATATGAGGCTCTAACAAGGGATCCCACCAGCCGTTACAAGAAAAGAGTCATAGACTTACTACAACAGCTTCAAAAGAATAAAGCCATTGACCGAGCAATGTATCATCGCCTCTACCCTGGTGAGGCACATCCATGCATATATGGACTCTCAAAGATACATAAGGAAGGGGCCCCACTAAGACCTATAGTCAGCAGCATCAACTCTGTAACATACAAGGTGGCAAAATACCTAGCTAACATCTTAGGACCTTTGGTGGGAAGTTCTAAGCATCACATCCAGAACTCTCAGGATTTCACCAACAAGATTGAAGATATAGTACTCGGTGCAGAAGAAACTATGGTGTCCTATGATGTGACATCTCTCTTCACTTGTATACCCACCAAGGAGGCTGTTGTCATGGTGTGAAAACGGCTGGGCCAAGACAGCACCCTTACCAGCAGAACTGATCTCAACCCAGAACAGGTGTGTTCCTTACTGGACTTGTGCCTGAATACCACCGATTTCAAATACAGGGAAAAGTTCTATAAGCAAAAACACGGATGTGCTATGGGATCTCCAGTTTCACCCATTGTGGCCAACCTTTAAAGAACTACATTTCAAGTCCAGTTGATCTAATTGAATACAACAGATATACCATGACCTGGATGAATGAGAACCTTCACAAGCATGTCTCTGGCTCTCCCTCCTTCACTTTCTTTTGTACAGGGAAGGGGGCTGCATGCAGGGGACTGGGTATAAACTATAACTCCCTTCTCTGGTTTCAGGGCTATGTGTACCGGTGTAATATCCAACAATCCCACATCATATTTGTCCCTTGCCCATACCTTTTCTGGAATTTGGCTATATACATCATCAGGGATATCAGATTGATTCTTTTCTGAGCCTTCCTCTAAGTCTGCCATGGCCACTACCATACAATACATTTCTTCTGGCAGTTGGTCACCCAGCACACAGTGAGTCCCCTCTGGCATCTGCTCAGTAGTGACTACCACACCTTGCGGTGTATACTGTATACTAGCCTGTAACTTGCTCAGAATATCTCGCCCTAGCAGATTTATAGGCAGAGAGTCTGACACGAGAATTTTCTCAATGACTGAGTTCTGCCCAATCTTGACAGGAGTGGGAGGGGATTCTAAGAGTGGAACTGTTCCACCCAGGCCTGTTGCCTTGACCCCTTTTCTGAATGGCACCTTAGAATGTATAAAATGTTTACGGTAAACAATGGCACCTGAGTCCACTAAACACACCACTTCTTGATCCGTTAGTTCCGGAAATCTAAGTGACACAAAAGCGTCACGTCCATCAGACACAGAGATAGCGGGGAGTATCATCTCCCTAATGTCCAATTCTTTATCGGACCCCAAAGTGGTGAGTTCAGTCAGATCCTGCAGTGCACGGTCAATGTCAGATTGTGAAGGCTGCATGTCTATGTCTGTGGGTGTGGACTCAGGATGCCCTCCCTGTCATTGTGGACCCCGTCCTTGTCATGGTGTAAAACTGGATGGGCTGTAAGGTCCTTGTGAAGGTGTGTAATACTGTCCGTCAGATGGGGGGTTTGTCATCCTAGGCTCACGGTATCTGCCCTGTCTGTTGGGACCTGACTGCCTTTGTCGCTTGGGTAGCCTGCAATTTATTACCAAGTGACCTACACGGCCACAGTTAAAACACTTACGGGTCTCCCTGGCTCCATCCTCTCCTGCATAAAGGGTTTTAACCTTTGTTTTAGTAGAACCATTCTGCTCTATACTTGTACACAGATCCCTCAATGCCCCAATAGTCATGCTCTTATAGTCTGGTCTTATCTCCTGTCATTTCCTAACTGTTGTTTCTTTTAATCCAGTCACCCATGCCTGTCTAGCTGCGTTTGACATAACATTGGCCAGATTATCTAAGCTGTGCAGCTAAATCCTGGTACCTTTTACTGTAATCCCATACGTCTTCTCTTGGATTCTGTCTTACATCAAACCGAGAGCCCTGTTCCTGTGACTCCCACCCACGGATGACTGCCATGCAGGCATCCCACTTCCTTTGTAGTCGCTCATCCTCATAGTCTGCTTCTGTAAATAGGTGAGCTCCTGACCCACTGGGACACAGGCTAAGTTGTCCATCCCCTGCAGTCTGCTGTGCTATCACTTCCACAGCAGCTGCACCTATCACACGTATGATTAAGGTCAGGCGTATTGTGAATGATGATGAAATATGCGAGAAGAGACTATTGGAGATGGTAGCCAAATTTGAGGAGAGGGGCTACGATAAGAAAATGTTGATTGAAGCAGCCTCCATAGCCCTGCACACACCCAGGGAAGATTTATTAAATGAGAAACCCAAGAAAGAGAATAAAAAAACAGGGATACCATTTGTTAGCACATATAACATCTTTTCCAATAGGATTAAGAAGATTGTTAATAACAATTGGCATATCCTAACCTCAGATCCATTCATGGGACATCTATTTTCTGATAAACCCCTACACTCTTATAAAAGATCCCCTAATCTAGGTGATCAGCTCATACACACTGATATGCTACCCAATAAAGTAGAACAACAATTATTCTTTGGAGAACCCCAAAAAGGTACATATCCATGCAGAGCATGCCAGATGTGCAATGCCATCATCCCTGGTGATGTAGTCCATCGTCCTACAAAAGGGACACCGATTAAAATCAGGGACTGATTTACTTTTTGAAATGCCCATGTGGCTTTGGATATGTCGGCCAAACAAAGAGGGAAGCACGAGTCAGATTGGGGGAGCATAAGAGAGATATCAAACACTACAAGATAGGTGAATCTAAACATGACACTCCAATAGCACGGCACTTTAATGAAGCCAAACATAATGTGACGCAACTACGATGGCAAGTGCTGGAGATAGTCAAAAAACATAATAGAGGGGGCAACTTCCAACAACTGTTATTACAACGTGAGCAGTGGTGGATTTACACTTTACACACACTCACACCTAAAGGATTAAATGAAGAATTTAACCTGGATTGCTTCCTATAGAACAACTGGGTGTCTATCTAATATTTCCTGGAGACCTACCTTAAATTTGAATATCACAATATATTTACAGACCATCAGTCTAAACAGTGTAGACCAACAGAGAGAGCCTAAGTTAATCTCTCTATACATTGTATTATTGTATTTTTAAAGTTGAAAGCACCAGCTACACTGTTTCTCTTTGCAGGAATACATACGCCATCTAGTGGATCTTCACAAGCATAGAACTAAGAGACTTATGAGGAAGTATCCATTTGGATCAATGTATCGAATTATGATTGTACACATCTGATACAATGATGTTTGAATTTTTTGTCTTATTAGATTTTATTACGATTAAGTTTTATGTATCACACTTGGCACAATCTATGTTTCACTATATTGTATCCCACGTGAGATGCAATGAGAGCACTGTTTTATTAAGATGATTTTAGAATTGAAATTTTATTAATACAATTTTCAATAAGAATTTTATTTTTAACAGTGTTTTATTAGTAACGTGAGGGTTTGCACTTTGTAAATTATTCTTGATGTCTTTGATTATATTTATTTATGCACTATTGACTTTATGTAGCACATGGCCACTTTAATTAGGCCCCATTGATAGTAGGTGGGGCTTGTTGGATGATGTCACTATATATACCTTGCACCTGTAGTATTTGATTGCACCTGAGGAAGGGGGTTGGACCCCCCGAAACGTTGTGTGTATTTGGCTTGTATGTCGAGCACCTAATAAATACAAGTTTGATTTGAACTTTATCCGAGTGTGCCTCCCTGCATACTTTATATTGATATGATTAAGGTCACCATATCTGCCCAAGTTATCTGTTGAGTATCTTTAATCTTTGTAACCTCTCTAAGGAAGAGCACTTTATTTATTTTCCCTTGGGTGTTGTATGTCCTTTACCAGTTGTGTAACCTCAAATGGAGTGTAGGGTACCCAAGTATGTGTCTGTATGGCTGCCCCAGCATTATGCACTACGGTAGTACGTACCGGGAACCCATGAGTATCTGTAGGGGGTCCTAACCAAGATTGATGTGTAGTGTCAGAGTATTCTTCCTGTTCTTTCATGGCATGCTGAATTTTCTGTAGTGTTTGCTGTGGTGTTGGTCGCGCTGTAATGCCACTGGCAGTCGCTGCATGTGGAGTGTGTTTATTCTTTCCAGCAGCCTGTTCTCCCTCTGTATCCCCCCTGTCAGTATAAGTCAGTGTGGGACTCTCCCCCTCCTTCTCCTGCCTCTGTGCTTTAGCTTGTGATCTAAGCATGTAACGGCTGCTATTCGCACCATCTGGTTCCCTTATTCCAAACTTAACCAGTTTTCTGTTAAGGGGGATTACCTTATCGTAATGTGGTTTCTTATTATAGGGGAGAATTGTGCACTCATTGTCCCCTGTAATAATGATATGATCCCACTGGAATTTTAACTGTTTCATTAAATCATCCATGTTGCCAGCATTAATAGTAATAGAGCATTAATAGTAATAGAGCATTAATAGTGCTGTTTAAGCAACAGTTGTGTATTACAGTGATTGCCTCGTCAATTTGACGTGGTGTGGGATTTTGTTCTAATTCAGCAAAGCATATGGCAATGTGTTTTTTCTTCTTAAGAGATGGGGCGCGTTGTACGCAGACCGCGGAGGGATAAAGGAAAAAGACCCGGTCAGCCCAGCATACCAAATAAAGAACCTTCTCTATTAAATAAGACACAGACACCACTTTTTGGGTTAAACAATCGGCCACGGCTTTTTTATTGAAATATTAATTTAAATAACTTAAATATTCCCTTTGCATATTACCAAACTGTACACCCTTGCGTGCCAATAACCATACTTGTTGTTAACCATCTCCAGCCGTAGAACACAGCTTGAATGCCAACCTCTGTCTTGCCAGAGGGCATGTAACGGCTCCATCAATTTCCAGCAAGGGTGTACCCGCCAGCCGTGACTCCAACAATAGCAAATATAAATAACACAACATATATACATAATGTACATAAAACAAGGGAGGGCGGGAGGGATGAGCTGTTCTCACCGGCTGCTCTGTAATAGCACCGGTGACCGCGTGTGTCCGTCTTAAATACTAGACGCGGCGTGATGACGTCATGCCGGTGCCGCGTCTCGCGAGACTTCACTCGCAGATCAGTGAAGGAGGGGGCTGATCTAGGGGAACTGCGCTATCTAGAGCTCCCGCCACGGTCAGACGCCCCATACACTAACCTGTGGCGGGGCTCCCACTCTAATGTCCAGAGGTGAATTATGTCTCTATCCTTTGCTGTGAGCTGTTGTGTATATTTACTGTCTAAGTGTACCCATCTGAACAAATCAAATCTTCCCTGTAATGGTATGGAATATAGGGTTTCACCTGCCAACCTGGTCATCTCACTCCACTTGGTATGGGGCGGACAGTCTATTCCCCATACTTTTGGGCCATTATTGCTGCAGGGGTTACATGTTTATCGTGATTACTGACTATGTTCCCCATCTTAAATTGTGACTTGAAAGAATGAATCACTCTGGCCAGCACACTTTTTAATTCTCGTGTGAAAAGACCCTATGCACGTCTCTCAACACCTTCTTCCGTGTTGGAGACTTTATCAGTGATTACATTTTTCCCTCACAGTCACAATATAAGGGTCATTAAAATAATGGAGTGGTTGAAATAGGCTGCAGGTTATTAGAAAATAAACCCCAAGGTAACAGATAATTTTACTTGTTTGATTTGATTCTATCCACACGGGTGTAGCCTGCTCTGACGTAGGTGTCTGAGCGGTGGTCGCACTATCCCCTTGTGTATTTGTATGTTTAGTAGCTTTGCACAAGCACAATATGCACTTTCCACACAGAATTATAGTGTGTGCAATTGGCTTTCCCCAGCAAAGTATTAGAATAAATCCTAATATAAATCCTCCCACTGTTTGGATAATTTGTAGTGTTGTCAAATTGAAAATGGAACTATTTTCCTCATTCATTTGTGAATGAAATGACTGTCACATCTGGATACGATTAGGTTGTATGTGCCTATGCAGCTGTAACAAATTATGGTTCGCGCTCTGACTTCAGACTTTTAAAGATTAACCCTTTCTTTTCAAACTGCAACTTCAACATCTACACAAACATTGTTATAACTTTTCTAAATCTTTCAACTTATACAGTCCTGATCTGACAATGACATCTAACTCTGCTACGGGAATATTTTAACTACTGACTATCGTATGAGACATAGAAAATTAGTATTACTGGACAAACAAGGAAAATAGTGACTTTCGTGTCAAAGAATCTTTTTCAACCCGTATATTTACCTCTGCCACACCTTTTAACGAGAGTTCTCACAGGATTGCCGTCATCGGTTTTACTCTCAGACAAAGTTATACCCCACGTAGGAGCCCTGTTTGCCACAAATCTCTTAGTCCGTGAACGCTCCTGCGCTCTAGCACCCTTCGTCGGTGCTTTTTAGCTGTCGGCTAGCCGATGGACTATTTTAGCGGTGTAGCACACATTCACACAAATTTGTTAGTATTATGACAGACAAAATGACAACATAAATTCTAGAGTGATATTCACCTATCCAAGGGTTAAATCTCCGACAGAGGCACTTCGGCCGACAGAGATAGACTTTCGGATAAGCAAAGTCACGAAATAAGACACACAAAGACGGTCTTACCAATGCGCATTGTGAGAGTTTGCCTACCAGTCATTGCTCCGCCTCTTTCATGAAGTACCACCATCTAGATTGAACCTGAACAAAAAGAAGATCTCAGCAGTGCCTCCAGAGAAATGTTGATCCAAATAGGGTACCTTAAGTTTTGTTACCCCAGTAATATCACTCCAGAAGCCAAATTGATAAAAAAGGAGGTTCCTTTATTACACGTGCAGAGACTACTGACACATCCTTTGCATGTCACTAGCCCAGCTTACAGAGACCTGCTCACTGGTTTATATAGGCAAAATGACATCACAATATGGAATTCTATATAATCCATAACACATGGTGGGTAACAAAGAGACCAATCAGAAAAGAGGTATTGTGTCCCCTCCTAATACTATATGTGTTTTTCATTAAGGAGACGTGGAACCTATAATTTTAACCCCTTCACCCCAGCCTTGTACTCCCAAATTCTACCCCCTTCTATACCTTAGATCCAGATTTCCTCCGTTTAAACTTTTGTAGCTCTAACAAAAGCCTTTGGAACCTTACAGTCCAAATGCCCTTTTTAACTTTATGGCCATTATTTAGATATATCTGATTAGGGCATAATCATACATTATTATCAACTATATTAGGGACCCTGGGTGACTACCTGTCAACTGAAAACCAGCATTGCAATTTCAACTTTCAGGAGGAGCTTAAAAAATACTGTATTCAGGATGTAATAATTCTGAAGCAGGCGTGTGTCTGTTATAGAGCCAGTGTACTAGACACGGCTAACAAATCTGTGACAAGACAGACTAAAGATGGTACTATTGTAATGTACTATAAGGGGGATCCCTGTCAGTACACCACGCTGGTATCGGTCTGCATGGCTATGTACAAGTTGAAATTTTTACCACGAAACACAATAGAGCTTTTACCTCCCGATAATTACCACATGAATTGTAAACGCTATTCAACAGCTTCAATACAATGGTTGATGTACACAGAGAAGAAAGAGGGGATCACTACACAACGCGCGTTACAGGGGGTGAAAAATCCTTTGGGAGCTATTTTCTGGATGGGTACGCTGAAATAAATGGCAGGCCAGTAGCCTTTGAATTTCAAGGGTGTTTTTACCAGGGTTGTCCTACATGCTTCAATGAGGATGATTTTAATCGTGTTACGCTTCATTTGGGCAGCTGCATCATAAAACAAAAATTAAGAATCACTACCTCAAATCCATAGGCATTGGTACGTGAGCTATGGGAACATGAGTGGAGAGATATGGTGGAGTTTAACCAAGAACTACAGGTGTACCTTACAGAAAAGGAATCCCCTGAACCTTTGGACCCCCGTGATACACTGTATGGAGGGCGCACAAATGCTATTAAATGATATCATAAAGCGGGTCCTAATGAACAAATACACTATTATGATTTACAAGTCTGTACCCCTTTGTAAACAAAATGTTACCCCACAGGTCACCCTGCGATTATATATAGAGACTTTAAACCATTGAGACATTACTTTGGCTTAGTGCGATGTACAGTTTACCCACCAAGGGGTTTATTTTTTTCCGGTCCTTCCAGTAAAAATGAACCATAAACTTATGTTCCCCCTGTGCCGTACACGCGCTACGCTGAACCATGCAGGTCTTTACACACAGTGATCAGGAGCGTTCTTTGACCGGTACGTGGTGTACTATAGAGGTTATTAAGGCCATGGAGAAGGGATACAGACTGGATAAGGGATAAGCAGGAGGCATCAGGGTATCCGGACTGGTGTACAGATGATGACAAAAAACAGCAGTACGTTGATGATTACAAAGCTAGAGAGGGGGTGTCATTGCGTAAGGAACATTATCAAAAATGCATCAAAAAGACAAATCGCTAAATTGTTTCTTAATGCAAAAGCCCAATTTACCATGCACGAGTATTGTAAGGGATGCAGATGAATTATTTAAGGATGCATTTTTACCACAGTACGAGGTGTCATCTCTAGATTATCTAGATGACACAGCGATGGTCAATTGGAAATTTGCTAAAGACTGCCACACACTGTCACGGAACACCAACATTTTCATTGCTTGTTTTACCACAGCATATGCACGGCTTGAATGATACGGTGTACTGGATAAACTGGGCGAGCGCCGTCTTTACCACGACACAGATTCTGTCGGTGATTGGAATCCTCCATTGGGTGATTATCTTGGCGAACTAACTAGTGAGCTGCCATCTGACATCCATATCACAGAGTTTGTATCTGCAGGGCCAAAGACTTACGGCTATTGCCTGTCTAATGGTAAGACAACCATTAAAGTGACAGGTATAACCCTAAATGCCAGCTGTGTGCAGTTAATATATATAATTAATATAGTTTTAGACGACCCATCAAACGTTGTCAATCAAAAAAGAATTATCATACGTCAGAACGGTATTGTCAGGGATAAAAAACGCTGTCAGATAGAGACCCGAACATTGCAAAAGACCCAAACGTGTGTGTATACAAAAAGACAGCTAGCCGAGGATTTTACCACACTACCCTTTGGGTATTAAGCAGATAGCATGGACACCCGCTTACAACACCCCTTTTCCTGTATATTAGCTGGACCGTCAAATTCGGGTAAAAGTTTTTTTGTTAAAATGCTGCTGATGAATGCGAACTCATTATTATCCCATAGGCCTGATAACATTGTCTGGTTCTATTCGTGCTGGCAGACTCTTTACGATGAACCGATAAAGGCAATACCCAACATACAGTTCATAGAAGGATTACCCACAACGTTCAATGATGGTTTGTTTCCTCCTAATAAAAATAATTTAACGGTTGTTGATGACCGTATGGATTCAGCTTGTGGTAACCCTGAGATTGAAAAAGCTTTTACTAAATAACGTACACCACAGAAATCTCAGTATTATGTACCTGGTGCAAAATGTGTTTTGTCAGGGAAAAAATAGTAGAACAATAAATTTAAACACTAAATATATGATTCTTTTTAATAACCCCCGGGATAAACTGCAGATCACTACATTAGCCCGACAGATGGACCCCGGTAAGTCACAATTCTTTTTAGAGGCTTTTGAAGATGCTACACAGAAGCCTTATGGTTATTTACTTGTGGATTTAATATCTACAACTCTAGATAACTATAGATTAAGAACTGGTCTCTTTCCCCTGATCTTCCAGCTGTATATGTCTTTAAAGAACAAATAACTAAAAAGAGATGATTTAAACTTGACCGGTCATTAGATACAGGACACGACCTATAGTCAACATGTCTAAGAGTCTGGTGCGTAATTGGGAAACGTTAAAATTATTAACAAATGCAACGCCACATCTGAGAAAGGCTATCCTGTGTTCTGGGTCTAATGACTTGGTGACGGCCATATGTGAAATAGCTCTCAATGCTCTTAAAGGTAAAATCCCTTTAACAAAACACCAGGTGGGGGTTCTTACAAAGTGGCGTAAAATTATAAAAACATTGAGCAATATGAAAATCACTATTTTAAAGAAGAAACGCCTAGTGAAACAGTCAGGCGGTTTTATCGGGCCGCTGCTGAGTTTTGCGATCCCATTACTGACCAGTCTTATAGCTAAACGGTGATGGAACACACTGAGAAAATGGACTTGGTCCCTAAACAGGACCTAGATCGCATACGTCTTAAATCGGGTCACGAGTTACAGAAACAGGTGACTAAAATTCATGATCTTGATTCTGAAATATCCGATATCCTTAAGAGAAATGATTTATCAGATGATAAAGTAATAAGGTACACGACAGTCCTGCTAAAGTATATGGTCCATGCTAAACAAGATGAACAGGAAAAAATGAGTTTAACACTAATTACACCACCGGGTGAATGTATAATGACATCACAACCCAACACCGCCACTGAAATCTCTACTACAGATGGCACTATGACTAGAGAGGTCATTAATAATGTAAACCCACGCTTTAAGAAAAATGCTGAATTATTAACAAAAATGGCTCAGTATAAGAATATAACAAAATGGAATGAAAAGGGTGAACTTATTTATAAAAACACAGCTGTGCCCGGGTCCAACATACTAGACTTAATACGTGCAGTTACACAAAATCAGCAAGTTTCTGCACGTAAATCTCCTCATGGCTGGGACACCTTTTTACAAGCACTTGCTGAGCTGAACATTCCACCATCGGTTGTGGGTAACGATTCTAATAGAGAATATCGAAACTTTATAAAATCAAACACTGGTTCTTCAGATATCGCTCCGTCTAACCTTGTGTCATCTGTTGCCGGGGGGAATTATTTAAACAACCCGGTTTATTGAGCCCCCACAGATACTTACTACCTAAAGGACGATCCATAGCCCTAACGCAGTCTATTGACTGGATACATTTTAAATAAAATTGTAAACATTGTATATAATGTAACAATGTCTATTTGTTTTTATCTGTGTAATAGGATTTTTATTTTCATTGTTTTTGTAACCTTTGTGATTTGCTGTGTTTGTATATAAGTGCAAAATGAACTAGAAAGGGAAAGTTTAAGTATAAACTTTGAATTTGGCTTGAAAGACTGCATTTTGGAAGGGAATTTGTGCGTTTGTGCTGCAGATTTTAAAACTCAATAATGTCAATGAAGTGGACATTGTTGTTTTTTACTTACCCTTTAAATATGTCACATGCATTAAAGGTAGGTCAGTTGGTGTGTGTGTATTCATATCAGGTTGGGGGATAAAATACTAACTTTTTTGATGATTGGTCAAAATGATTTTTTTTTTACTTTAGTTACCCTTTACGTATGGCTGCCATAGTAATGGATAAGTAGATCAGTAGGTGTGTGAACCTGTGTCGGGTTGAGAGTTAAAAGAAAAAACTTTTTTGATGATTGGTCAAAATTAGTTTTTTTTTACTTTAGTTACCCTTTAAGTATGGCTGCAACAGTAATGGAGGGGTAGGTCAGTAGCTGTGTATACCTGTATCACATTGGGGGTTAAAAAAACAAAGTTTTTTGATTATTGATCAAAATTTGCTTTTTTGACTTTAGTTACCCTTTAAAGTATGGCTTCCACAGTAATGGATAAGTAGATCAGTAGGTGTGTGTACCTGGGTCTGGTTGAGGGGATATGTCTTTTTTGTGTTTACAACCATAAAACTATCTTTTATTGAGGAAAAATCTAAATTTGTTTTTTTGACTTTAGTTACCCTTTAAATATGGCTGCCACCGTAATGGATTAGTAGATTAGTAGGTGTGTGTACCTGGGTCTGGTTGAGGGGGTATGTCTTTTTTTGGGTTTATAACCATAAACTATCTTTTATTGAGGATAATCTAAATTTGTTTTTTTACTTAGTTACCCTTTAAGTATGGCTGCCACAGTAATGGATAAGTAGATCAGTAGGTGTGTGTACCTGGGTCTGGTTGAGGGGTATGTCTTTTTTGTGTTTATAACCATAAAACTATCTTTTATTGAGGATAAATCAAATTATTTTTTTTGACTTTAGTTACCCTTTAAATATGGCTGCCACCGTAATGGATTAGTAGATTAGTAGGTGTGTGTACCTGGGTCTGGTTGAGGGGGTATGTCTTTTTGTGTTTAAACCATAAAACTACTTTTATTGAGATAAATCTAAATTAGTTTTTTTACTTTAGTTACCCTTTAAGTATGGCTGCCACAGTAAGATAAGTAGATCATAGGTGTGTGTACCTGGGTCTTGTTGAGGGTAGTTACCCTTAGTATGGCGGCCACTGTAATGGATAGTAGATCAGTAGGTGTGTGTACCTGGGTCTTGTTGAGGGTAGTTACCCTTTAATATGGCTGCCACAGTAATGGTAGTAATGATCAGTAGGTGTGTGTACCTGGGTCTGTTGAGGGGGTATGTCTTTTTTGTGTGTTTACAACCATAAAACTATCTTTTATTGAGGAAAAATCTAAATTTGTTTTTTTGACTTTAGTTACCCTTTAAATATGGCTGCCACAGTAATGGATAAGTAGATTAGTAGGTGTGTGTACCTGGGTCTGTTGAGGGGGTATGTCTTTTTTGGTTTATAACCATAAAACTATCTTTTATGAGATAAATCTAAATTTGTTTTTTTTTACTTTAGTTACCCTTTAAGTATGGCTGCCACCGTAATGGATTAGTAGATTAGTAGGTGTGTGGTACCTGGGTCTGGTTGAGGGGTATGTCTTTTTTGGTTTATAACCATAAAACTATCTTTTATTGAGGATAAATCTAAATTTGTTTTTTTTTACTTTAGTTACCCTTTAAGTATGGCTGCCACAGTAATGGATAAGTAGATCAGTAGGTGTGTGTACCTGGGTCTGGTTGAGGGGGTATGTCTTTTTTGTGTTTATAACCATAAAACTATCTTTTATTGAGGATAAATCTAAATTAGTTTTTTTGACTTTAGTTACCCTTTAAATATGGCTGCCACCGTAATGGATTAGTAGATTAGTAGGTGTGTGTACCTGGGTCTGGTTGAGGGGGTATGTCTTTTTTGTGTTTATAACCATAAAACTATCTTTTATTGAGGATAAATCTAAATTAGTTTTTTTTACTTTAGTTACCCTTTAAGTATGGCTGCCACAGTAATGGATAAGTAGATCAGTAGGTGTGTGTACCTGGGTCTTGTTGAGGGTAGTTACCCTTTAAGTATGGCTGCCACAGTAATGGATAAGTAGATCAGTAGGTGTGTGTACCTGGGTCTGGTTGAGGGTAGTTACCCTTTAAGTATGGCTGCCACTGTAATGGATAAGTAGATCAGTAGGTGTGTGTACCTGGGTCTTGTTGAGGGTAGTTACCCTTTAAGTATGGCTGCCACTGTAATGGATAAGTAGATCAGTAGGTGTGTGTACCTGGGTCTGGTTGAGGGGATATGTCTTCTTTGTGTTTATAACCATAAAACTATCTTTATTGAGGATAATCTAATTAGTTTTTTTTGACTTTAGTTACCCTTTAATATGGCTGCCACAGTAATTGATACGTGATATTAGGTGTGTGTACCTGGGTCTGGTTGAGGGGGTATGTCTTTTTTGTGTTTATAACCATAAAACTATCTTTTATTGAGGATAAATCTAAATTAGTTTTTTTGACTTTAGTTACCCTTTAAATATGGCTGCCACAGTAATGGATAAGTAGATCAGTAGGTGTGTGTACCTGGGTCTGGTTGAGGGGATATGTCTTCTTTGTGTTTATAACCATAAAACTATCTTTTATTGAGGATAAATCTAAATTAGTTTTTTTGACTTTAGTTACCCTTTAAATATGGCTGCCACCGTAATGGATAAGTAGATCAGTAGGTGTGTGTACCTGGGTCTGGTTGAGGGTAGTTACCCTTTAAGTATGGCTGCCACAGTAATGGATAAGTAGATCAGTAGGTGTGTGTACCTGGGTCTTGTTGAGGGTAGTTACCCTTTAAGTATGGCTGCCACAGTAATGGAAAGGTAGGTCAGTAGGTGGGTGTACCTGGGTCTGTGTGGGGGGTTGGAGGTATCACCATTTGTATTTATGACCATGAAACAAACTGTTTTGAAATATCCACATTTGAGGATTGTTACCATTATAGTCTATGGGAAAAATGTCTCGAAAGTCTCTGATAACACCGTAACGCTTCCGCGGATTCCTTAGCTAGAAGACAGCACACTTCTCCTATATGCCCCGCACGTCTGTACCCAATTTCATGTCTCTAGCTCAAAAACTGTGGGAGGAGATACGGTCCAAAAAAGCGGAAGAATGAAACAGAAGAAGAAGAAGAAGAAATAGAAAGAACAGTAATTTGTCTTTTTCAAGCCAAATGAATAAATACTGCATTTTTCATTATTAATTACAGACTTATGTGTTTTATCTACAAAACTTATAGTTAAGGTTAAAAACAAATGTATACATTGAAACATATTGCACCATATAGGATCCGTATAAGAAGTCTACTTCAACATAATAAACGGCCCACACAATGAGGCATGCCAGGAATTATGGGTATGTATTTATAAAACACATCCAGACATGTCTGCTCTTGTACTCAAAAACAGACATGCCTGGACACGACCTCCACCCCCCTGCCATAGAGATATCTAACATAAAATGGCGGTGGCGAGTCACACAAAATGGCGGCTAGGAATGCGAGTCGCACAAAATGGTGGCTAGGAATTAACAACAACTGAAATATTGGGTCTATAGCTGAGATACTTAAAATGACGGACATGGAATTATGGGTATGCTGTCACAAACACGCCCGGACATGTCTGCTCGTGTTCAAAACAGACATGCCTGGACACGATGCCCCTGCCATAGAGATATAACATAAAATGGTGCGCGAGTCGCACAAAATGGCGGCTGGTAATCACAACTGAAATATTGGCCGTACTATAAAACAGCAACTTAAAATGGTGGCCGCATCTTACACAAAATGGAGAATGCAGGGGGGCGTGGCTATTCAAGGCTGTGGATGGTTACATACCGATGATGTCAGCTTGGAATTCCAGGAATGCAAGCCTGACGTCATAGGGGGGAGAGACAACTGTCAACTTGACGAGTGGCTAAGCTCCCCCCCTAGGGGCAGGGCACCTGTCAAGTTGAGTTTGACATACTATGGTCCTACATACTACTGTCATTCTTTAATATTTAATATTACGTATAGACTATTGGTAGATATATAATTAGTGATATCTCCACTGGCTAAACCATCCTCTGACTGGTCCTGATGAAGTACACTATATTCATACATACTAAGGAGCGAGAGATCAGGTAAGTTCTGTAACTCACACTACCAGTACATGGGAATGTGTAGAGTCTGCAGATACCAATGGTGGTTGTCTGAGCTCAGGCAGGGAGGTAGGTTGGTGCTGGTGGATGAATCTACAGGTAAGTAGATTGGTAGCAGCTTATTGACGATGCATAAAACATTTTTGGTTGCTCGCAGACAAACCTTTCCATTGTAATAGAAGTTTTTAATTTCAATTTTGTATAGATTAGGTTTTGTTTGGATAAAGATGCAGTTTGTTTTATGATATCACTGTGGATTTGCCGATATTGACTCCCAGATATTTAAGCTGTTAGCGGTGGGGTGCCTGGTTCTAGGTCTTTTTGGGTGTATTTGAAGTTTAGGGGGGTAGTTCGCATTTATTGAAGTTTACTTTAAAGCCAGATAGGAGAATCCCTGTTTTTAAAAGAAAAAAACTTTGAATGGCGCCCTCCTCATTACAGTGCTGCAATATCAATTTCCACAATATATAGCAGAAAGACTTCTAGACACTTTTTTGCCATTTCAGAATTAATTTAATGGATATTTTGACCATATAATATCCAGTAAAGCATGACAAAAAGTTATCTCTATATATACAGTAATTTAGAACATTGCATTGCTTATATACAATGAAAAAATGAAAAACATTGAATAATTACATATCGTTACAATAGGAAGGGAAAGTTTAAGTATAAACTTTGAATTTGGCTTGAAAGGCTGCATTTTGGAAGGGAATTTGTGTGTTTGTGCTGCAGATTTTTAAACTCAATAATGTCAAAGAAGAGGATATTGTTGTTTTTTACTTACCCTTTAAATATGTCACATGCATTAAAGGTAGGTCAGTTGGTGTATGTGTATTCATATCAGGTTGGGGGATAAAATACTAACTTTTTTGATGATTGGTCAAAATGAGATTTTTTTTACTTTAGTTACCCTTTAAGTATGGCTGCCACTGTAATGGATAAGTAGATCAGTAGGTGTGTGTACCTGGGTCTGGTTGAGGGTAGTTACCCTTTAAGTATGGCTGCCACAGTAATGGATAAGTAGATCAGTAGGTGTGTGTACCTGGGTCTGGTTGAGGGGGTATGTCTTTTTTTGTGTTTATAACCATGGATAAGTAGATCAGTAGGTGTGTGTACCTGGGTCTGGTTGAGGGTAGTTACCCTTTAAGTATGGCTGCCACAGTAATGGATAAGTAGATCAGTAGGTGTGTGTACCTGGGTCTGGTTGAGGGGGTATGTCTTTTTTGTGTTTATAACCATAAAACTATCTTTTATTGAGGATAAAGCGAATATTTTTTGACTTTAGTTACTCTTTAAATATGGCTTCGATGGGAATGGAAAGGTAGGTCAGTAGGTGGGTGTACCTGGGTCTGTGGGGGGGGTTGGGGGTATCACCATTTGTATTTATGACCATGAAAAAAACTGTTTTGAAATATCCACATTTGAGGATTGTTACCATTATAGTCTATGGAAAAAAATGTCCGGAAATTCGCCGATAACGCCGTAACACTTCTGCGGATTCCTTAGCTAGAAGATAGCACACTTCTCCTATGTGCCCCGCACGTCTGTACCGAATTTCATGTCTCTAGCTCAAAAACTGTGGGAGGAGATACGGTCCAAAAAAGCGGAAGAATAAAACGGAAGAAAAAGAAGAAGAAGAAATAGAAAGAACAGTAATTTTGTTTTTTTTAAGCCAAATTACAAAAAAATACATATCATTACTCTGGGGAAAACATGGGAGTAAGAAATTAGGCTTTGTGGGCAATGCTATTCAGATAACATGAGACTGCAATTTGCCATCTGTTATAAGAAGGTGTTTCTCTGCTTTAATGCTCAGTGAAGGGCTTTTTGCTTCTTTTGGCCCCTCTCTCCCTAAGCTTTCTAGCTGCCTTTTCTACTGTACGCCCAAGTCCTATACCATAGAGCCATGAATCTGTATCTTGCACTGACGAGATCTAACAAGATGTAACAAGTAGGTGGGGACGCTGTGTTAACTTGCATAGAAGTTACAGAGCTGATCTGCCCTTTACATTTTCCTCTTCCTGTAGTTGGCTGCTGGAACTCACTCAGCCACTGTCACTGGATTCTGAAATCTGATGGGTTTCCTCAGTTTTGGGCAAAAAACAGGCTGCTAGTATAGTGCAAAGGAAAACTTGAAACTACAAACTCCGGTGACATTTTTAACTATTGGGGTCAGAGAATCCTTACGTATAGTGGGGGGGCAGAATTCCCTTTACTATATGGGGTCAGGAAATTGTAATGATTGTAAATGATGGTAAGCTAATTAAACAAGTTTACTGAACCTTGCTTCTCCACATGTTCTAGAACCAAAGCCTGCTGGGAGTTGTAGTTCCAAACATTGGAGTGCCAAAGAATTGGATGTTACTGGTACGGATTTGGCTATTACTGTATGGGATTCCTGTATGGGAATTCTGCTGTCCATTTTAAAAGGCAAAAAATAAGCTAAAAACAGCACAGAATCAGAAGGCAGTGGTGATAATTTCTACCCTCGACTCATACTCGAGTTAATCAGTTTTTACAAATTTTTCAGGTAAAATAGGTACCTCGACTTATAATCGGATGTCGACTTATACTCGAGTATATACGGTACCATTCCAGAAAGAAATATTTGTTCCTGTGTGAGAAAATTTTTTTTTGTGTTGGTATTACTGTTAAAGAAGAATTATTCTAAAATTCTCCACAATAAGAGAGGTTTCTCCCTGTGGGCATGCGTGGTGTATTGAAGGTTTGCTCTTCTGAGAGAATTTCTTTCCCACATTCTGTACATGAAAAGGGATTTTATCCTGTGTGGATTTGACTGGGTGCTTTGAAGGTCGCTCTTGTGATAGAATTCTTTCTCACATGCTGTTACATGGAAAGGTTTTTCTCCCTCTGGGATTTGCTGGTTGTCTTTGAAGGATGCTTCTGGTGAGAGAATTCTTTCCCACATTCTGTACATGAAAAGGGTTTCTCCTGTGTGGATTCGGGGGGTATTTGAAGGTCGCTTTCCGAGAGAATTCTTTTTCACCTTCTTGCTACATACAACAGGGTTTTTTCTCCTGTGTGGATTTGCTGTGTCTTTGAAGGTCGCTCTTCTGATAGAATTCTTTCCCACATTCTGTACATGGGAAGGGATTTTTCGCCTGTGTTCGGATTTGTGGTGTATTGAAGGCTGCTCTTGTGAGAGAATTCTTTCCCACATTCTGTACATGGAAAGGGTTTTTTGCCTGTGTGGATTTGCTGGTGTCTTTGAAGGCTGCTGTTGCGAGAGAATTCTTTCCCACATTCTGTACATGAAAAGGGTTTTTCTCCTGTGTGGATTCGTTGGTGTCTTTGAAGGTGGGTCCTGTCATAGAATTCTTTCCCACATTCTGTACATGAAAAGGGTTTTTCCTTTGTGTGGATTCGTTGGTGTATTTGAAGGTTTCTCTTGTTAGAGAATCTTTCCATATATTAGATGAAAAGGTTTTCGCCTGTGTGGATTCGCTGGTGGTGTATTTGACAGGGTTGCTCCTGGCAAGAGAATTCTTTCCCAAATTCTGTACATGAAAAGGGTTTTTCCCCTGTGTGGAGTCGCCTGAGTGTTTGGTTGTTTTTGAAAGTTGCTATTGTGAAGAATTCTTTCCACATTCTGTACATGAAAAGGGTTTTTCTCCTGTGTGGATTCGCTGGGTGGATTGGAAGGTAGCTCTGTGAGAGGAATTCTTTCCCACATTATGTACATCATGAAAAGGGTTTTTCCCATGGTGGATTCGCTGTGTACTTTGGAAGGTCGCGTCTTGTGAGAGGAATTCTTTCCCACATCTGCTACATGAAAAGGGTTTTTCCCCTGTGTGGATTCGCTGGTGTCTTTGAAGGTCGCTCTTGTGAGAGAATTCTTTACCACATTCTGTACATGAAAAGGGTTTTTCCCCTGTGTGGGTGCTCTGGTGCAGTTGAAGGTGGCTCTTGCGAGAGAATTCTTTTCCATATTCTGTACATGAAAAGGGTTTTTCCCCTGTGTGGATTTGCTGGTGTATTTGGAAGTTGCTCTTGTGAGAGAATTTTTTCCCACATTCTGTACACAAAAACATTTTTTGTCCTGTGTCCTGTGTGTTTCTCTGATGTGAAAGAAGGACTTTCTTACAAGTAAATTCTGTTACCAATTTATTCCATGGACAACAGGGAATTCCCCCTGTGTGGTTCTTTGAGTGTATTGAAAGTGGGACTTTTGTGAGAATTGTTTCCCCATTCTGCTAACAGACAAAAAAATGTCAAAAACTTAGAATGGTTGGTGAGGAATCGAAAGAATTGTTTGTTGCATAGTATATATGTAATATTCTGTACAAGAGAAAGGTTGTACTGTGTGGTGGTTTTGGTGAGTAATAGACATTGCCATCATAGAAACGTTTCCTCACATTCGGTACATGAAAGGTTCTCAGTCTGTTGATGAGAGGATGAAGGATCTTTGTGTTGTTTGAATTTCTCCCCACACTAGGGTTTAATGATGGGAATTCTCTCCGACCATTGATTCTTGGGGATAATATTTCCTTGGCTGATACCCAGTGTATTAGGGGGAACCCATTGGATTCTGGACCTTGATTGTTCTGGGTTCGGACTTGATAGACATTTTAGAGAAACAAACTCCCCGGCTTACTGAATCGATTCTCTAGAAGAATAAAAATAAAGGGACATTTTAGAATGAACCATTATTTTTGCCAATTCTTACCGGAACACTTTGTTTATGTTGCCATTTTAAGTATTTAGCGCTAATTTATAAAGAGGCCAATAATGTTATCACCGTGAAAAACAAGGGTTATTAATGCCATAAAACTGGCGAAAATGCGAGTGTGAAAAAAATGAACAAACGTGATTGAAAAAACGATATTGAATCAGAAAATACAAATAAGAAATGATAATAGGGATTCATGGCCAATAGAAAATTAAAGATCTGCTTAATCACTATTGGAAAGGACACGTCCCATAATGTAATCCTATCCAATGTAGGACACTGATTAAAGATGATAAACACATTACAGCTTACATTGGAAGATCCAATCAATTGCAACATTAAGGACAGAGATCAAGAATGATAAGGGTACTTTATACATTGCCTAACAGTTATTGGGGTACAAAACTGCAATGGTAAACGTTCAGTAACTTCCAAATGATAAAAAGTTTAACATTGAATATGAAGAATATATTGTGATTGGTGTAACTATACTCACTCCAACAATAGAACTAACTTAACCTGACCGATTGCACCTCGTAGAGGCACGACTGTGAGTCTAGCAGACCCAGCGTACACTCTCACCCGCTGCCCTGAGTGATGCTGACAGGTTTATCGTGTCCATTCACACTACCAGTACATGGGAAATGTGTATGAGTCTGCAAGATACCAATGGTGGTTGTCTGCGTCAGCAGGGAGGTAAGGTTGTGCTGGGGGATGAATGTGTGAGAGATTTTGTTTGCTATCTGATGCTGTGGGAGTATTGTACAACTTCTATCATCATCTAGACAGAATGCCCTTAAACAAGTCTCTTCCACGGTGCCCCTTTCCAACTGAAACTGCCAGTATATTTTCCCCCATTGGATATTAGTCTTTGCATGAGTTAGAAAACTCAGCACGATGATCGTTATTGGATGTATAAAGAGAAGCCTACAGGTAAGTAGATTGGTAGCAGATTATTGACGATGCATAAAACATTTTTGGGGTGCTAGCAGACAAACCTGTCCATTGTAATAGAAGTTTTTAATTTCAATTTGTATTAGATTAGGTTTGGTTTGGATTAAAGATGCAGTTTGTTCTATGATATCACTGTTTGTTTTTGAACAACCGTTTACTGTGATAGTATTTAAACAGATTAAAGCAGTTAAACATGTTAAACATCTTTTTGAACAAATATATGTACAGTACATTTCTGGCTTTGTCTTTGTTTTGATATCGGTTAGTCCTGTTGTTGGGGGATATTTTCATTTCCGGGGATCTCCAGTGCTCCAGCGTTTTTTTGTGTAGATGTTCTGCAGGGAGTTAGAGTACCAAGAGGAGAGTATTGGAATACTTTCATAAATTCAAAATATTTTGTAGAGTATGACCGTATATGATGAAAATTTTTCATGGTATTAAAGAATTTTTTTGTTTGTGTTGTTCCATGTGTGATTCTGCTTCAATTTCTCCCGCATCATTAGTTTCTTAGTTCTTTGGGGATGTCTTTATTCTGGGTGGTTTTGGGGAGATCCAGATGCACATTATTGCTCTTTTGGCTGCCAGGAGGGCCAGGATTGTCGATCCAGAGGGGCGGGTTGTAGCTGTTCTGGACGTGGTGGAATAAATGGTTGCTGGGAGTAGTGGAGTGTTTATCCTTGAATTCTTTTTATGTAGTTTTTAGACTTTTTCTTTCCAGTAGGTATTGAAGAGATGGCACATTCCCACACTGAGTGATAAAGTGATGTTTTCGGTTGTAGCACTGGGACATTGGTGTTGGGATTGATGAGGTTAGTGGTTTTTGTGATTTGGAATGTTGAATCAATATATCTCTATGGAAGAGCTTGTGAAGTAATTTTCTCTACATCTTTCGTTGATTACTGCACTTTCCTTACTGTGACCATCCCTTTCAAGATAAGGGAAATTGCGTCATCTATTTCGAGCTCTCGTTCCAATAATCGAAGTTTTTGTTTAAGTGTGGGCCCTTACAATTTCAATAGCTCAATCCCTGCAGTGGTCCGCTCACACACTAAATAATCCATCAGGAACAGCAAAGTTGACAGGGAGAAATGGCAAAACTACAGTTTGCAATTCAAAGTGAAATTTAATGCTGCTTAAACAGGGTCACAACATGTTTGAAACGTGCAGATGTCTTTCTAAGTGTCTGGTTTCAACACACCCAGTGAACAATTAAGTCCTAGTTAACCCCAACCCTCTGTCACAATAGGTGCTTTAATTTACAAGTGCTTTAGATGATTACTTCAGTTGTATAGTGTTTCAAGTCCAAGGTGTGTTAAATCCAAAGTCTTGGATGATCTCTTTCATCTGTAAATAATGGTCAATAAGTGCCAATATATAAAGGTGCCTTATGTGCTAATAAATATGTTATCATTTAAAACATTAGATATATGGCTTATGCTGCTATATGTATGTCCTGATGTTTGGGAGTGCGTAGCCTACCTTATGATTCAGAGTTTAGTATGGAGGATGGCGATTCTGGGTTTCCTAGACGTTCCATAGGAAGTGTTGTTGTATACTGAAAATGATGGCTTAAGTCTTGTGGGGTAGTAGCATCGGTATGTTTTGTCTTTAGGTGAATATAGTAGGCGCGGGGAAGCTGATCATTTTATTGTTGCATCTGCCTGCTAATGATATTGGGAGGTTGGTACAGTTAGTTTTTGAGTTCCTTAAAGATATTTTAGGAGTGGTCGGGTGGTAGTTGATTCGAGTACATCGTGTTTGTGGATTGCCCGATATTGACTCCCGGATAGTTTAAAGAGGTTAGCGGTGGGGTGCATGGTTCTAGGTCTTTGTGGGTGTATTTTGAGTTTCGGGGGGTGGTAGTTCGATTTATTGAAGTTACTTTAAAGCCAGATAGGAGAATCCCTGTTTTAAAGAAAAAAATTTGAATGCGCCCTCTCATTAAAATGATGTCCTAGCGTTCACCCAGCTCACTTATATCTAGAAATGGCCATAGACAGACATGTTAGATAACTAAAGAGATAAACTGACGGGAGATTAAAAGATATACCTGATTACATACTGACTAATATGATAATAACCTCCACTATTTGGGGTTCTATTATTAAACACTTGATATATTTAGTGATTAATAGATTAAACCAGCGATTCCTTTTAAACAAGTAGCACAGAACGCACAGTTGTACTTTTCACTGCTGAATGCAAGTCTCTCACCTATATCAGATGTGTGCTGGCAGACAGCCAATATTATTTCCATCTAAGAGACAGATCATAGTAAGAGGTCCGGGGGAGGGGCATATTATAATATCTAGTTTGAGTGAAGGTCTTACCTGAACATGCTGTTATTTCAAACAATTATTTCCAGCCACTCTACAGGTCGGGTTTAAATCTGAAATCTTATTTTTTTTGAAGCATAGAAACCTTTAAATACTTTAAATTAAAACTCAACCAAGAAAATCACAGGATGAAAACATTGTTGGAACCTTCTACATGGTGATATTTGTAGCTAAAACCTACTGCTTCTGAACACGTTGTTGTCCATAACTACTGGAAGTTTTAACAAATGTACACTTTTGCAACTGCAACAGTTGCTGCAATATCAATTTCCCACAATATATAGCAGCAAAGACTTCTAGACACTTTTTTGCATTTCAGAATTAATTTAATGGATATTTTGACCATATAATATCCAGTAAAGATGACAAAAGTTATCTCTATATATACAGTAATTTAGAACATTGCATTGCTTATATACAATGAAAAATGAAAAACATTGAATAATTACATAGTTACAATAGGAAGCGGAAAGTTTAAGTATAAACTTTGAATTTGGCTTGAAAGGCTGCCCATTTGGAAGGGGAAATTTGTGATGTTTGTGCTGCAGATTTTTAAACTCAATAATGTCAAAGAACGAGGATATTGTTGTTTTTTCACTTACCTTTACATATGTCAATGCATGAAAGGTAGGTCAGTTGGTGTATGTGTATTCATACGGTTGGGGGAATTAAAATACTAATTTTTTGATGATTGGTTCAAAATGAGATTTTTTTTTACTTTAGTTCCTTTAAGTATGGATGCCACTGTAATGGATAAGTAGATCAGTGAGGTGTGTGTACCTGGCGTCTGGTTGAGGCGTAGTTACCCTTTAAGTATGGCTGCCACAGTAATGGATAGTAGATCAGTAGGGTGTGTGTCGTACTGGGTCTGGTTGAGGGGGTATGTCTTTTTGTGTTTATAACCATAAAACTATCTTTTATTGAGGATTAAAGCGAATATTTTTTGACTTTAGTTACTCTTTGTACAAATATGGCTCGATGGGCCGGAAGGTAGGTCAGTGGTGGGGTGATACCTGGTCTGTTGGGGGGGGGGGGTGGGGGTATCACCTTGTATTGAGGCCCATGAAAAAAAGCGTTTTGAAATTCCAAATTTGAGGATGTTACCATTATAGTTCTATGGAAAAAAATGTCGAAAAATCGCCGATAAGCCGTAACCTTCTGCGGATTCCTTTAGCTAGAAGATAGCACACTTCTCCTATGTGCCCGCACGTCTGTACCGAATTTCATGTATTAGACTCAAAAACTGTGGGAGGAGCTACGGTCCAAAAAAGCGGAAGAATGAAGGAAGAATAAAACGGAAGAAAAAGAAGAAGAAGAAGAAAATAGAAAGAACAGTAATTTTGTTTTTTTTAAGCCAATTATCAAAAAAAATACATATCATTACTCTGGGGAGGGGGAAAACATGGGAGTAAGGCCATTAGATTTGTGAGGCAATGCTATTCAGATAACATGAGGACTGCCAATTTGCCAGGTTATAAGAGGGGTTTCTATGCTTTAATGCTAGTGAAGGGCTTTTGCTTCTTTTGGCCCCTTCTCCCTAAGCTTTCTAGCTGCCTTTTCTACTGTCCGCCCAAAAGTCTAACCATAGAGCCATGAATCTGTATCTTGCACTGACGAGATCTAACAAGATCGAAACACGTCATGTCTGCAGGTCAGATGATTAGCTCTATATATTAAGCTTTATTACATGTTATTGACACATGTATTAGCTAAGGGACATAAAGGAGTATTTTGCATATCTCCGCCCTTACTCTGGGAAATATGGGAGTAAGAAATTACTTCTTGTTTCTTAAGCTTTGTGGGCAATGCTATTCATATAGCATGAGACTGCAAGATGTTTTCTGTTATAAGAAGGTGTTTCTCTGCTTTTATGCTCAATGAAGGTCTTTTTGCTTTTTTTGGGGCCCCTCTCTCCCTAAGCTTTCTAGCTGCCTTTTCTACTGTACGCCTATACAACCTCAATAACTATGTTACTATTGTACACTGTTATTAAAGGACAGTATGGGTAGGGTTATAAAGGTTGGACTAGATGGACGATGTCTTTATACAACCTCCAATTAATATGTGATATGTAACTGGTATACAGACATTATGGGTAGGGTATAAGGTTAGGACTAGAACGGACGTATGTCTTTATACAACCTCCAATACTATGTTAAGATGTAACTGTATACAGACATATGGTTTAGTGGTATATAAAGGTGGACTAGATGGACAATGTTCTTTCTACAATCTCCAAACTAGTTACGATGTAACTGTTTATACAGACATTATGGGTAGGGTATAAGGTTGGACAGATGGACGTATGTCTTTATACAACCTCTAATACTATGGTACTATTAATGTTATCAGGAATTATGGGTAGGGGTAAAAGGTTGGACTAGTGGACGTATGTCTTTATTACAACCTCCAATACTATGTTAATATGTAACTGTTATACAGACATTAGAGGTTAGGGTTATAAAGGTCGACTAGATGGATTATTCGTTATAAAACTCCAATTACTATGCTTACTATGTCATGGTAAATGTGTATACAGACATTATGGGGTAGGGTATAAAGGTTTGGACTAGATGGAGACTATGTCTTATACAACTCTAAACTATGTTACTATGTAACTGTTATACAGACATTATGGGTAGGGTTATACAGGTGACTAGATGGACGTATGTCTCCATAAAACTCTAATACTCTGTTACGATGTAACTGTTATTTTTTATACAGAACTATGGGTTAGGGTATAAAGGTTGGACTAGATGGACCGTATGTCGTTATTACAACCTTAAATTACATGTTACTATGTTGTAATATATCTGTTGTATTCAATTAGATCAAACTGGACTTGAAATGTAGTTCTTGAAGACGTTTCGCTAGTAATCCGGACTGGCTTTCTCAATTCCGAATGACTTGTACAAGAATCTGTGCAATTATGTACCTGGAAACCCAATTAGCATATCACAGCCAGGTGTTAAGGGGTTCCCATTGTGTGATTAGATAGTGGCTAAGAGGTGTTATAGGAGACGCTCCAGACGTAAGGTGTTTAAAACAGAATTGTACATGGCAGACAGTTGGTGTCGAACCCCCCCCACCTCTATTTAGGCTTGGTTTCTTTATTTTCACTAAATGGCCTCCTTAACACCTCTCTTGAACCAGTTCACGTTCCTTCGCCAGTATGTTAACATTACCATCTCAAAGGTATGGTCCTTTATAATTAAGATGCAGATACACGGCTTGAGTCCTTGACCCGAGGAATTGGCTCTTCTGTGCTGGGCCATACGTTGATTGCAGGGCAGTTGCTGTTTGCGTCTCCCCAATACCAAATCAGCGCATTCTTCATGCACTGCACTGCGTAATGATGTCGCTTTTCTTGTGTTTAGGTATTGGGTCTTTCGGATGTTACCAGTTGCTGCCTCAGTGTGGTGTTTCGGTTTTAAAGCAGACAGGGATAGATGTTTTTTGAAAATTCTTCTTAATTCTCGGAGAACCCCGCCTACATATGGGATGACCATGTTCTTCCTCCGTCTTGTTTTTCCCCTTCACTGTTGGTATTCGGGTTCTTTTCTTTCCTTCTACTCTTTGACAAAGCCCAGTCTGGATATCCACAAGTTTTAAGGGTCTCGGAGATGTTTCATTTCTTTAGCCTTCGCCTCTGTGCTAGGGGGGATGTTCTCGGGCTGCTGTGTTGCAGGGTTCTGATGCCCCCAGCTTGTGATCTCAAGGGTGGTGGGAGTCAAACATCAAATACTGATCTGTTGTGGTTGGTTTTTGTAAACCTTCTACTTCCAGTTACCATTTTCCTTAACTGCTACAAGCAGTCCAGAGCCCATTTGTGTGTATCTCTTCTGTGAATTTAATGTTTGGTTTCCACCGCATTAATGTGTTCATGTGAAAGTTGTACTTTCCTTCTGGGGATTTTAACACAGGGTGTCACCACATATCTGACCAGTGGATGGGTGCTATGCCCTAAAGGTATTTAAGAGCCTGTGTTTCTACCTCCTCCATGTAAAGTTGGCCAAATAGGTGAAACTGGAGATCCATAGCCACATCCATGTTTTTGCTATGAACTTATCCCTGTATTTGAAAATAGTGGTAGCAAGCACAAGTCCAACAAGGAACACACCGTTCGGGGTTGGATCAGTTCTGCTGGTGAGGATGCTATGTCTTGGCCCAGCCGTTTTCTCACCTCCATGTCAACAGCCTCCTGGTGGGTATACAGGTGACACGAGAGTATGTCACATCATAGGACACATAGTTTCTTCTGCACAAGAGTATTTGATGTTTTGACTCCCACCCACCCTTTAGCTCCACAAGCTGGGGTCATCAGGAAACCCTGCAACACAGAGCCGAGAACATCCCCACTAGCACAGAGGCGAAGGCTAAAGAAATGAAACATCTCAGAGAGCCCTTAAAATTGTGGATATCCAGGGACTGGGCTTTGTCAACAGACGTAGAAGGAAAAAAAGAACACGAAATACCATACAGTTGAAGGGGAAAAACAAGACAGGAGGGAAAGAACCTGGTCATCCCATATGTCGCAGGGTCTACGAGAAAATTAAGAATAATTTTCAAAAAAACATCGTATCCCTGTCTTCTTTAACCGAAACAACACACTGAGGCAGCAATGGTACCCGAAAGACCAATACCTGAAAACACAAGAAAAGCGGACATTCATATGACGCAGTGCAGTGCAGTGAAGAATGCTCTGATTTGTATGTGGGGAGACCAAACGCAACTGCATCAAAACGTATGGCCCAAGCACAGAAGAGCCAATCCTGGGTCAGGACTCAGCCGTGTATCTGCCATCTTAAGGATCAAAGGACATACCTTGAAGATTGTAATGTTAACATACGGGCGAAGGAACGGACTGGTTCAAGAGAGGGTTAAGGAGGCCATTTATGTGAAAATAAAGAAACCAAGCCTAACTAGAGGTGGGGGGTTCGACACCAAACTGTCTGCCATGTACAAATGCTGTGTAACACCTTACTCGGGCGTTCCTAAACAACCTTTAGCACGATTAATCACACCCGTAACACCTGGCTGTGAATGCTAATGGATTTTCACAGGGTAAATAAGTGCCCCAGATTCTGGTACAAGTCATTCGAATTGAGAAAGGCCAGTCGGATGACTAGCGGAACGTCTTCAAGAAACTTACATTTCAAGTCCAGTGGATCTAATTGAATACAAACAGAATACCATGACCTGGATGAATGAGAACCTTCACAAGGGCATAACTATGTAAATGTGATACAGACATATGCGTTAGGGTATAAAGGTTTGGACTAGGATGGACGTTAGTCTTTATACAACCTTCCAATACTATGTTACTAGTAACTGTTATACAGACATATTGGGTATGGGTATAAAGGTTGCGGACTAGTGGACGTCTGTTCTTTATTAAAACTATTAATACTATGTTACTATGTAACTGTTTTATACAGCAGTAGGGAGGATAAAAGTGATTGGACTACCTGGACATATGTCTTTATATAACCTCCAATACTATGTTACTATGTAAGGGTATACAGACATTATGGGTAGGTAGGGTATAAAGGTTGGACTAGATGGACGATGTCTTTAGATAACCTCCACTACTATGTTACTATTGTAACTGTATACGACATTATGGGTAGAGTATAAAGGTTGACTAGATGGCGTATGTGTGCTTTAACAACCTCCAATACTATGTTACTATGTACTGTATACAGACATTATGGGTAGGGTTATAAAGGTTGATAGAGGGACAATGTCTTTCCAATCTCCCAATTACTATGGTATATGTAACTGTTAATTTAACAGACATTATAGTAGGATATAAAGGGTGCACTAGGATGGACATATATATTTATCTATCCCAATACTATGTTACTTATGTAAACTGTTATGCGACATTATGGATAGGGTATTAAAGGTTGGACTAGATGAGTATGGCTTATACAACCTCCATACTATGTACTATGTAAACTGTTATACAGAAATTATGGGTAGGGGTAGGGTATAAGGTTGCACTAGATGGACATACTCTTTATATAATCTCCAAGACTATTGTTCTATGTAACTGTTATACAGACATAGGGTAACTGGGGTTACCTTACGTGGTTTAAGGCTTTCATTTCATGTTATCACAGTAGTAAGATATGACTAAAAACCCCTGGTTTATAATTATGCAGTGTGCAGATAATATTATATGTATGAGGTCTTAGGAAGGGATTGATATCTTTCTATGTTTGGATAAGTGTTTGCCCAGATCAGTAGCACTTCGCAAAAATGTGGTTATAATTTAGCTAATTGGAGTGCCTTCCACCAATCCTTGTATAGTATGAATGATGGGTAGGGGTATAAAGGTTGGATAGATGGAAGTATGTCTTATATAACCTCCATACTATGTACTATGTAACTGTGAGACCGATTAATATGGGTGGGTATAAAGGTTGGACTAGATGGAACACCTAGTCTTCTATAACAACACTGTTATTACTATGTAAAAAATATGAGAGAAAAGGCAGCTAGAAAGCTTAGGGGGAGAGGGCCACCAAAAAGAAGCAAAAAAAGCCATTCACGAGCGTAAAAGCAGAGAAGAAGAAACACCTTCTTAGACAGAAGGAATCTTGCAGTCTCATGCTATATGAATAGAATTGCCACAAAAGCCTAAGAAACAAAGAAGTAATTTCTTATTCCCATGTTCCCGAGTAAGGGGCGGATATATGCAAAATACTGCTTTATGTCCCTTAGCAATACAGTGTTCCAGAACCGCTGGCTAATAACATGGAATAAAGCTTAATATAAGAGCCAATCTCTGACCTGCAGACATGACGTGTTGCATCGTTTAGATCGAGTCAGTGCAAAATACAGATCATGGCTCTAGTGAGGACTTGGGCTCCCTAAGCTTTCTAGCTGCCTTTTCTACTGTACGCCCAAGTCCTACACCATAGAGCCATGAATCTGTATTTTGCACTGACGAGATCTAACAAGATAGAAACACGTCATGTCTGCAGGTTGCACTGACGAGATCTAACAAGATAGAAACACGTCATGTCTGCAGGTCAGATGATTGGCTCTATATATTAAGCTTTATTACATGTTATTAGCCAGCGGTTCTGGACACATGTATTAGCTAAGGGACATAAAGCAGTATTTTGCATATCTCCGCCCCTTACTCTGGGAAACATGGGAATAAGTAACAAGTAGGTGGGGACGCTGTGTTAACTTGCATAGAAGTTACAGAGCTGATCTGCCCTTTACATTTTCCTCTTCCTGTAGTTGGCTGCTGGAACTCACTCAGCCACTGTCACTGGATTCTGAAATCTGATGGGTTTCCTCAGTTTTGGGCAAAAAACAGGCTGCTAGTATAGTGCAAAGGAAAACTTGAAACTACAAACTCCGGTGACATTTTTAACTATTGGGGTCAGAGAATCCTTACGTATAGTGGGGGGGCAGAATTCCCTTTACTATATGGGGTCAGGAAATTGTAATGATTGTAAATGATGGTAAGCTAATTAAACAAGTTTACTGAACCTTGCTTCTCCACATGTTCTAGAACCAAAGCCTGCTGGGAGTTGTAGTTCCAAACATTGGAGTGCCAAAGAATTGGATGTTACTGGTACGGATTTGGCTATTACTGTATGGGATTCCTGTATGGGAATTCTGCTGTCCATTTTAAAAGGCAAAAAATAAGCTAAAAACAGCACAGAATCAGAAGGCAGTGGTGATAATTTCTACCCTCGACTCATACTCGAGTTAATCAGTTTTTACAAATTTTTCAGGTAAAATAGGTACCTCGACTTATAATCGGATGTCGACTTATACTCGAGTATATACGGTACCATTCCAGAAAGAAATATTTGTTCCTGTGTGAGAAAATTTTTTTTTGTGTTGGTATTACTGTTAAAGAAGAATTATTCTAAAATTCTCCACAATAAGAGAGGTTTCTCCCTGTGTGGGGCATGCGTGGTGTTTGAAGGTGGCTCTTTGAGAGAATTCTTTCCCACATTCGATACATGAAAAGGGTTTTTCCTGTGTGGATTTGTGGGTTTTGAAGGTGCTCTTGTGAAGAATTCTTTCCACATCTGTTACATGGAAAGGGTTTTTCTCTGTGTGGATTTGTGGTTGTTTTGAAGGTATGCTTCTGGTGAGAGAATTCTTTCCCACATTCTGTACATGGAAAAGGGTTTCTCCTGTGTGGATTCGTGGGTATTTGAAGGTCGCTGTTGAGAGAATTCTTCCACTTCTTGCTACATAAAAGGGTTTTTTCTCCTGTGTGGATTCGCTGTGTTTTGAAGGGTCGCTCTTCTGATATGAATTCTTTCCCACAGTTCTGTAAATGGGAAGGGTATTTTTCGTTGTAGTTCGATTTGTTGGTGTTTTAAGGCTCTTTTGAGAATTCTTCACAATTTGTACATGAAAGGGTTTTTTGCCTGTGTGGATTTTGCTGTTCTTTAAGGACTCTTTCGAAAATTCTTCCAAATTCTACATGAAAGGTTTTTCTCCTGTGTGGATTCGTTGGTTGTCTTGAAGGTGGCGTCCTGTATAGAATTCTTTCCCACATTCTGTACATGAAAAGGGGTTTTTCCTTTGTGTGGATCGTTGTGTGTTTTGAAGGTTTCTCTTGTTAGAGAATCTTTCCATATATCTGATGAAAAGGGTTTTCCGCCTGTGTGGATTCGCTGGTGTGTATTTGAAGGGTTGCTCCTGGCAGAGAATTCTTTCCCACATTCTGTACATGAAAAAGGGTTTTTCCCCTGTGTGGATGTCGCTTGTGGTGTTTTTGAAAGTTCTTTTGAAGAATTCTTTCCCACATTCTGTACATGAAAAGGGTTTTTCTCCTGTGTGGATTCGCTGGTGTGGTTGGAAGGTAGCTCTTGTGAGAGAATTCTTTCCCACATTCTGTACATGAAAAGGGTTTTTCCCATGGTGGATTCAGCTGTGTATTTGAAGGTACCTCTTGTAGAGAATTCTTTCCCACATCTGTACATGAAAAGGGTTTTTCCCCTGTGGGGATTCGCTGGTGTCTTTGAAGGTTGCTCTTGTGAGAGAATTTCTTTACCACATTCTGTACATGAAAGGGTTTTTCTCCCTGTGTGGAGTTGCTGGTGTCATTGAAGGTGGCTCTTGCCATGAGAAATCTTTCCCACATATTCTGTACATGAAAGGGTTTTTCCCTGTGTGGATTGCTGGTGTTTTGAAGGTGCTCTTGTGAGAGATTTTTTCCCACATTCTGTACAAAAAAACATTTTTTGTCCTGTGTGTGTTTCTACTGATGTGAAAGAAGGACCTTTTTACAAGTAAATTCTTTACCAATTTATCATGAAAAGGGATTCCCCCTGTGTGGGTTCTTTGGTGTATTTGAAAGTTGGGACTTTTGGAGAATTGTTTTCCCCATTCTGTAACAGACAAAAAAATGTCAAAAAACTTAGAATGGTTGAGTAGAGGAATCGAAAGAATTGTTTGTTGCATAGGTATATTGTACATTATGTACAAGAGAAAGGTTTTCCCACTGTGTGGATGGTTTTGGTGAGTAATAGACATTGTCCATCTAGAAACGTTTCCTCACATTTCGTACAAGTGAAAAAGGTTCTCAGTCTGTTGATGAGAGGATGAAGGATCTTTGTGTGTTGAATTCTCCCCACACTAGTGGTAATGATGGGAATTTCTCTCCGACCATTGATTCTTGGGGATAATATTTCCTTGGCTGTACCCAGTGTATTAGGGGAAACCCATTGGATTCTGGACCTTGATTGTTCTGGTGTTTGGACTTGATAGACATTTTAGAGAAAAAACTCCCGGTTACTGAATCGATTCTCTAGAAGAATAAAAATAAAGGGACATTTTTAGAATTAACCATTATTTTTGCACAATTCTTACCGGAACACTTTGCTTTATTGTTGCCATTTAAGTATTTAGCAGCTAATTTATAAAGAGGCCAATAATGTTTTCACCGTGAAAAACAAGGGTTATAATGCCATAAAACTGGCGAAAATGCGAGTGTGAAAAAAATGAAAAACTGTGATTGAAAAAACGATATTGAATAGAAAATACAAATAAGAAATGATAATAGGGATTTCATGGCCAATAGAAAATAAAGATTGCGTAATCACATGGAGGACAGTCCCATAATGTAATCCTAATCCAATGTAGGAACTGATTAAAGATGATCAAACACATACAGTTACATTGGAAGATCAATCAATTGCACATAAGGACAGAGATTCAAGAATGATAAGGGACTTTATACATTGTAACAGTTATTGGGTACAAAACTTTGAAATGGTAAAGTTCAAGTAACTGCCAAATGATAAAAAGTTTAACAATTGAAATGAAGAATATATTGTGATGGGTAACTATACTCACTCCAACAATATAACTAACTTAACCTGACCAGATTGAACCTCTAGAGGCACTTACTGGGTCTAGCAGACCCAGCTTACACTCTCCACTCCGCTGCCTAGTGGATGCTGACAGGTATTATGTGTCCATCAACTACCAGTACATGGGCAAATGTGTAGTGGTTGCAGATACCAATGGTGTTGTCTAGCTCAGCAGGGAGGTAGGTTGTGCTGGTGGATGAATGTGAGAGATTTTGTTTGCTATCTGATGCTTGTGGGAGTATTGTACAACTTCTTATCTCATCTAGACAGATGCCGTTAACAAGTCTCTTCCGTGTGCCCCTTTCCAACTGAAACTTGCCCATAATTTTCCCCCATTGGATATTAGTCTTTGCATGAGTTAGAAAACTCAGGCACGATGATCGTATTGGATGTATGAAAGAGAAGCTACAGGTAAGAGATTGGGTAGCAGATTATTGACGATGCATAAAAAGTTTTGGGTGCTGCAGACACACCTTCCATTTGTAATAGATTTTTAATTTCAATTTGTTAGGGATTAGGTTTTGATTTGGATTAAAGATGCAGTTTGTTCTTGATATCACTGTTTGTTTTGAACAACGTTACTTGTGATAGGTATTTAAACAGATTAAGAGTTATAACATGTTAAACACTTTTGAACAATATATGTACAGTACATTTCTGGCTTTGTCTGTTTTGATATCGGTTAGTGTGTTGGGGGATTATTTTCATTTCCGGGGATCTCCAGTGCCCAGCGTTTTTTTGTGTAGATGTTCTGCGGGAGTACCAAAGGAGAGTATTGGATACTTTCATAATTCCAAAATGATTTGTTTAGAGTATGACCGATATGATGAAAATTTTTCAGGTATTAAAGAATTTTTTTGTTTTGTTGTTCCATGTGTGTTGTGCTTCAATTTCTCCCGCTCATTAGTTTCTTAGTCTTTGGGGATGTCTTTATTCTGGGTGGTTTTGGGGAGATCCAGCTGCACATTATTGCTCTTTTTGGCTGCCAGGAGGGCCAGGATGTCATCCAGCGGGCGGGTTGTAGCTGTTTGGGACGTGGTGGAAAACATGGTTGCTGGGAGTAGTAGGGAGTGTTTATCTTGAATCTTTTTATGTAGTTTTAGACTGTTTCTCCAGTAGGTATGAAGAGATGGACATTCCCACACTGAGTGATAAGTGATGTTTTCGGTTGTAGCACTGGGGACATTGGTGTGGGATTTGAGTGAGGTTAGTGGTTTTGTGATTTGGAATGTTGAATGACAATAATCTCTATGAAGAGCTTGAAGTAATTTTCGCTCACATCTTCGTTGATTACTGCCTTTCGATCTGTGACCATCCCTTTCAAAGATAAGTAAATTGCGTCACTATTTCGAGCTCTCGCCAATTTCACATTGTTCGAGGATGTTATGGTTTGTTTACCACGATGTTGATGGCTTTTCTTAAGTCATTTAGTGGTGTTTGCAAAGCTCGTAATCCCTAGTTGGTTTTCCTACTACTATATATGAGGACGCTTTGTTGACAGGAGAAAGGCAAACTAGTTTGCATCAAGGTGATATGCTGCTTACAGGGTCCATGTGACGTGCAGTGTCCTGGTCTAAGTAGTATGTTTACAGAGCCAGTGAAGTAGTCTGAGCAGTCCTGATTACCCAATCTGTTAAATAGGTTTGTTTCATATTTAAAGTGTTCTCCCTGGAGATACTTGAGTTTTATAGGGGGATGATTCACGATGATTCATGGACGAGTTTTTCTTGTCTCGCAAGATATGTCTTAGTAAGTCTTGGATTTGATTCTTAATCAGTGTTCGGTGTAATTGCAGATATCCAATATATAAAGGTGCCTATGGTTTATTTATCTAGGTTTGAAAACTGATGTTCAGACAGTCACCTGGCTGTAGTGGGCTGCTATATGTATGTCCTGATGTTTGGGAGTGCGTAGCCCTCCTCTTGATTTCAGAAGTCTGTTAGTATGGAGGATGGCGATTCTGGGTGTTCCTGCGTCCATAGGAAATTGTTGTTGTATACTGAATGATGGCTTCAAGTGCTTTGTGGGTGTAGTAGCATCGGTTATGTTTTGTAGGTGATATAGTAGGCGGGGGAAGCTGATCATTTTTATTGTTGCATCTGCCGGCTAATGATATTGGGAGGTTGGTCAGTTAGTTTTTGAGTTCCTTAAAGATTATTTTAGGTTTAGTAGGTCGGGTGGAGTGACGACGTACATCGTGTTTGTGGATTGCCCGATATTGACTCCCAGATATTTAAGACTGGTAGCGGTCGGGTGTGATGGTCTAGGTCTTTTTGGGTGTATTTTGAATTAGTTGGGGGTTTGGTCAGCATTTATTGAGTTACTTTAAAGCCAGATAGGAGGAATCCCTGTTTTAAAGAAAAAAATGTTGAATGGCGCCTCCTAATTAAAATGATGTCCTAGCTGTTCACCCAGCTCACTTTATATCTAGAAATGGCCCATAGACAGACATGTTTAGATAATAAAAAGAGATAAACTGACCGGGAGATTAAAAGATATACCTGATTACATACTGACTATATGATAATACCTCCATATTTGGTGGTTCTATTATTAAAAATCTTGATATATTTTAGGATTAATAGTATAAACCAGCGATCCTTTTAAACAAGTAGCACAGAACGCACAGGTGTACTTTTCTCTGCTGACTGCAAGTCTCTCACCTATACAGATGTGTGCTGGCAGACAGCAATATTATTTCCATTAAGAGACAGATCATAGTAAGAGGTCGGGGGAGGGGCATATTAGTAAGATCTAGTTTGAGTGAGGTCTTACCTGAACATTGCTGTTATTTCAAACAAAGTTTTTCAGCACTCTACAGGTCGGGTGTTTAAATCTGAAATCGTTATTTTTTTTAAGCAAGAAACCGTTTAAATAACTTCTAAATGTAAAACCAACCAAGAGAAAATCCACAGATGAAAACATTAGTTGGAACCTTTACAGGTGATATTTGTAGCTAAACTACTGCTTCTGAAACGTCCATAAGTTGCACTGTTAATTTAACACGGAACTGTTCAACAACTGTACTTTGCGTACCACTAACCAACAGTTGCTGCAATATCAATTTCCCACAATACTATAGCAGAAAGAACTTCTAGACACTTTGTTGCATTTCAGAATAATTTAATGGATATTTTGACCATATAATATCAGTAAAGCATGACAAAAAGTATCTCTATATATACATAATTAGAACATTGCATTGCTTATATAAATGAAAAATGAAAAACATTGTGCCCAACTACATCGTTACATATTAAACTAGAAAGGGAAAGTTTAAGTATAACAACTTTGAGTTTGGCATTGAAAGGCCGCATTTGGAAGGGAATTTGTTTGATGTTTGTGCTGCAGATTTTATAAACTAACCAAATTAAAAAAAAATTGTCAAGAAGAGACGATTGGATTTCTCCCTTTATGAACCAAATTCAGGTTTGTGGTGTGGGTTTTTCTATCAGGTTAAATACTACTTTTTTATTGTCAATATTTACTTAGTTCCTTATATTGCATAGTAAGGTTTATAGTAGATCAGATATGGTGTGTGTATCATGTCGGGGGAAGTTAACAAAACTAACTTTTTTGATGGATTGGTCAAAATGAGATTTTTTTTGACTTTAGTTAACCTTTAAGTATGGATGCACACGTAAGGGATTAGAGTAGATAGCTAGTGAACGGTTCCGTGTTTTAAAAACCTTATGTTTGATGATCAATGTTTTGACTTGTAGTTACCCTTTAAGTATGGCTTGCCACAGTAAGGTATAGTAGATTCCAGTAGGTGTGTGCGTACTGGGTCTGTTGAGGGGTATGTCTTTTTGTAGTTTATAACCATAAAAACTATCTTTTATTAAGGATTAAAGCGAAATTATTTTTTTACTTTAGTTACGTCTTTGTACAAATATGGCTTCATGGGATCGGAAGGTAGGTCAGTAGGTGGGTGTGTACCTGGGTCTGTGCTGGGGGGGGGGTGGAGGTATCACCTTGTATTTGAGCCCATGAAAAAAATGTTTTGAAATTCCAATTAGAGGATTGTTACCATTATAGTCTATGGAGAAAAAATGTCTGGAAAATGACACGATAACCAGTACCTTCGCGGATTCCTTTAGCTAGAAGATTAGAACACTTTCCTATAGTGCCGCACGTCTGTACCGTTTCATTAGCTCAAAAACTGTGGGAGGAGATACGGTGCAAAAGAAGAAGAGGAAGAATAAAACGGAAGAAAAAGAAGGAAGAAGAAATAGAAAGAACAGTAATTGTTGCTTTTTTATTAAGCCAATTATCAAAAAATACAATCGTTCACTCTGGGAGGGGGAAAACATGGGAAGTAAGAAGCATTAGTTTGGCTTTGTGGCATGCTATTCAGATGCATGGAGACTGCCAAATCCTTGCCTAGTATATAAAGAGGGTTATCTATGCTTTAATGCTAGTGAGGGCTTTTTGCTTTTTTTGGGCCCCTCTCTCCCTTAAGCTGTCCTAGGCTGCCTTTTCTATGTTCCGCCCAAGTCCTATACCATAGAGCCATGAATCTGTATCTTGCACTGACAGATCTACAAGATCGAAACCGTCATGCTCGCAGGTCAGAGATTGAGCTCTATATATTAAGCTTATTACATGTATTAGCCACGTTGACACATGTATTAGCTAAGGGACATAAAAGGAGTATTGTTTGCATATCTACCGCCCTTACTCTGGGAAACATGGGAATAAGAAATTACTTCATTGTTGTTAAGGTTTGTGGCAATGCTATTCAATAGCATGAGACTGCAAGGATTCCTTCGGTTATAAAGGAAGGTGTTTCTCTGCCTTTTATGCTCAATGAATGGTTTTGGCTTTTTTGGGCCCTCTCTCCCTAAGCTGTTCTAGCTGCCTTTTCTACTGTACGCCAGTCACAACCATAGAGCAATGATATCTGTATTGTTGCACTGACGAGATCAACCAAGATTGAGAAACACGTCATGTCTGCAGGTCAGATGATTGGCTCTATATATTAAGCTTTATTACATGTTATTAGCCAGCGGTTCTGGAACATGTATTATTGCTAAGGGACATAAAGCGAATTTCTCCCCACACTCAGTGTAATGATGGGAATTCTCTCGACCATCTGATCTTTGGGGATAATATTCTTGGCTGTACCAGTGATTAGGGGAACCATTGGATTCTGGACCTGATTGTTCTGGTGTTCGGACTGATAGACATTTAGAGAACAAACTCTCCCGGTACTGAATCGATTCTCTAGAAGAATAAAAATAAAGGGACATTTTTAGAATTAACCATATTTTGCCAATTCATTACCGGAACACTTTGCTTTATTTGCCCATTTTGAAGTATTTAGCGCTATATTTATAAAGAGGCCAATAATGTTTCCTCACCGTGAAAACAAGGGTTATTAATGCCATAAAACTGGAGAAAATGCGAGTGTGAAAACATGAACAAACTGTGATTGAAAAAACGATATTGAATAGAAAATACAAATAAGAATGATAATAGGGATTTCATGGCCAATAGAAAATAAAGATCTGTTAATCCTATTGGAAGGACACGTCCCCATAATGTAATCCTATCCAATGTGGACACTGATTAAAGATGATAAACACATACAGTACCATTGGAAGATCCAATCATTGAACATTAAGGACAGAGATTAAAGAATGAGTAAGGTACTTTATACATTGTAACAGTTATTTGGGTACAAAACTGAAATGTAAAAGTTCAGTAACTTCCAAATGATAAAAGTTTAACATATGAATATGAATGAATAATATGTGTTGGGTAACTATACTCACTCCAACAATATAACTAACTAAAATGACCAATTGCACCTTAGAGGCACTTACTGTGAGTCTAGCAGACCCAGCTTACACTCTTCACCTCTGCTGAGTGATGCTGACAGGTATCTGTCCATTCACAACCAGTACATGGGAATGTGTAGAGTCTGCAGATACCAATGGTGGTTGTCTGAGCTCAGGCAGGGAGGTAGGTTGGTGCTGGTGGATGAATGTGAGAGATTTTTTTTGCATCTGCTGCTGGTGGGAGTATTGTACAACTTCTATCATCATCTAGACAGATGCCCTTAACAAGTCTCTTCTGGTGCCCCCTTTCCAACTGAAACTTGACCACCCCCCTATTGGATTAGTCTTTGCATGAGTAGAGAAAACTCAGGCACGAGATGATCGTATGTATGTATAAAGAGAAGCTACAGGTAAGTAGATTGGTAGCAGCTTATTGACGATGCATAAAACATTTTGGTGCTCGCAGACAACCTTTCCTTGTAATAGAAGTTTTTAATTTCAATTTTGTATAGATAGGTTTGTTTGGATAAAGATGCAGTTTGTTTTATGATATCACTGTTTTGTTTTGAAACAGTTACTTTGTGATTAGTATTTAAACAGATTAAGCTAGTTAAACATGTTAAACATTTGAACAATATATGTACAGTTACATGTCTGGCTTGTCTTGTTTTGATATCGGTATTACGTTGTTGGGGGATATTTTCATTTTCCGGATTCCAGTGCTCCCAGAGTTTTTGTGTAGCTGTTCTGCGGGAGTACCAAGAGGAGTATTGGAATACTTTCATTAATTCAACAATATTTGTTTAGAGTATGACCGTATGATGAAATTTTTCCAGGTATTAAAGAAATTTTTTTGTGTGTTGTTCCATGTGTGATTCTGCTTCGAATTTCTCCAGCATCATAGTTTCTTTAGTTCTTTGGGGATGTCTTTTATTCTGGGTGGTTTTGGGGATATCCAGCTGGCACATTATTGCTCTTTGGCTGCAGGAGGGCAGATGTATCCAGCGGGCGGGTTCGCTGTGTCTGGGACGTGGTGGAATAACATGGTTTGAGGGAGTAGTGGAGTGTTTACTCCTTGAATTCTTTTTATGTAGTTTTAGACTTTTCTCCGTAGGTTTGAAGAGATGGACTTCCCACACTGAGTGATAAAGTGATGTTTCGGTTTGTAGCACTTGGGACATTGGTTGGTTGGGATTTCTGAGGTTAGTGGTTTGAGATTTGGAATGTTGAATGCAATATATTCTCTATGGAAGAGCTTGAAGTAATTTTCTCTCCATCTTTCGTTGATTACTGCCTTTCCTACTGTTGACCATCCCTTCAAGATAAGGGAAATTGCGTCATCTATTTCGAGCTCTCTGTCCAATAATCGAAGGTTGTTAAGTGTGGCTACAATTTCAATAGCATCAATCCCTGCAGTGTGTCCGCTCACACACTAAATAATCCATCAGGAACAGCAAAGTTGACAGGGAGACACTGGCAAAACTACAGTTTGCAATTCAAAGTGAAATTTAATGCTGCTTAAACAGGGTCACAACATGTTTCGAACGTGCAGGAGTTCTTTCTCAAGTGTCTGGTTTCAACACACCCAGTGAACAATTAAGTCCTTAGTTAACCCCACCCCTCTGTCCCAATAGGTGCTTTAATTAAAGTGCTTTAGATGATTACTTCACGTTGTATAGTGTTTCAAGTCCAAGGTGTGTAAATCCAAAGTCTTGGCTGACTCTTTCATCTGTAAATAAAGTGTCCAATAAAGTGCCAATATATAAAGGTGCTTATGTGCTAATAAATATATTCATTAAAACATTAGTATATATGTGCTTATGCTGCTATATTGTATGTCCTGATGTTTGGGAGTGCGTAGCCTCCTTCTGATTTCAGAAGTTGTAGTATGGAGATGGCGATTCTGGGTTTCCTGACGTTCCATAGGAATTTTGTGTATACTGAATGATGGCTTTCAAGTCTTTGTGGGGTGGTAGTAGCATCGGTATGTTTTGTAGGTGATTAGTAGGCGGGGAAGCTGATCATTTTATAGTTGGCATCTGCCTGCTAATGATATTGGGAGGTTGGTCCAGTTTTTGAGTTCCTTAAAGATTTTTTTAGGAGTGGTGGGTAGTTGATCGAGTACATCGTGTTTGTGGATTTGCCGATATTGACTCCCAGATATTTAAGCTGTTAGCGGTGGGGTGCCTGGTTCTAGGTCTTTTTGGGTGTATTTGAAGTTTAGGGGGGTAGTTCGCATTTATTGAAGTTTACTTTAAAGCCAGATAGGAGAATCCCTGTTTTTAAAAGAAAAAAACTTTGAATGGCGCCCTCCTCATTAAAATGATGTCCTAGCTGTTCACCCAGCTCACTATATCTAGAAATGGCCATAGACAGACATGTTAGATAAATAAAGAGATAAACTGACCGGGAGATTAAAAGATATACTGATTTACATACTGACTAATATGATAATCACATCACTATTTGGTGGTTCTATTATTAAACACTTTGATATATTTTAGGATTAATAGATAAAACCAGAGATTCCTTTTAAACAAGTAGCACAGAACGATCAGTTGACTTTTCCTCTGCTGACTGCAAGTCTCTCATATAGCAGAGTGTGCTGGCAGACAGCCAAATATTATTTCCATTCTAAGGACAGATCATAGTAAGAGGTCAGGGGGAGGGGTTATTATATATCTAGTTTGAGTGACAGGTCTTTACCTGAACATGCTGTTATTTCAAACAAATATTTCTCAGCATCTACAGGTCGGGTTTTAAATCTGAAATCTTATTTTTTTTGAAGCAAAGAAAACCTTTAAATACTTTAAATTAAACTTCAACCAAGAAAATACACAGTATGAAAACATTGTTGGAACCTTCTACATGGTGATATTTTGTAGCTAAACCTACTGCTTCTGAACAAGTTTTGCCATAACTACTGGAATGTTTTTAACAAATGTAACTTTGTAACTCAACAGTGCTGCAATATCAATTTCCACAATATATAGCAGAAAGACTTCTAGACACTTTTTTGCCATTTCAGAATTAATTTAATGGATATTTTGACCATATAATATCCAGTAAAGCATGACACAAAAGTTATCTCTATATATACAGTAATTTAGAACATTGCATTGCTTATATCAATGAAAAAATGAAAAACATTGAATAATTACATTACGTTTACAATAGGAAGGGAAAGTTTAGTATAAACTTTGAATTTGGCTTGAAAGGCTGCATTTTGAAGGGAATTGTGTGTTTGTGCTGCAGATTTTTAAACTCAATAATGTCAAAGAAAGGGATTTGTTGTTTTTTACTTACCCTTTAAATATGTCACATGCATTAAAGGTAGGTCAGTTGGTGTATGTGTATTCATATCAGGTTGGGGATAAAATACTAATTTTTGATGATTGGTCAAAATGAGATTTTTTTACTTTAGTTACCCTTTAAGTATGGCTGCCACTGTAAGGATAAGTAGATCAGTAGGTGTGTGTACCTGGGTCTGGTTGAGGGTAGTTACCCTTAAGTATGGTGCCACGTAATGGATAGTAGATCAGTAGGTGTGTGTACCTGGGTCTGGTTGAGGGGGTATGTCTTTTTTGTGTTATAACCATAAAACTATCTTTTATGAGGATAAAGCGAATATTTTTTGACTTTAGTTACTCTTTAAATATGGCTTCGATGGGAATGGAAAGGTAGGTCAGTAGGTGGGGTGTACCTGGGTCTGTGGGGGGGGGGGGTGGGGGTATCACCATTTGTATTTATGACCATGAAAAAAAAATGTTTTGAAATATCCACATTTGAGGATTGTTACCATTATAGTCTAGGAAAAAAAATGTCCGGAAATTCGCCGATAACGCCGTAACACTTGTGCGGATTCCTAGCTAGAAGATAGCACACTTCTCCTATGTGCCCGCACGTCTGTACCGAATTCATGTCTCTAGCTCAAAAACTGTGGGAGGAGATACGGTCCAAAAAAGCGGAAGAATAAAGGAAGAAAAGAAGAAGAAGAAAATAGAAAAGAACAGTAATTTTGTTTTTTTAAGCCAAATTACAAAAAAATACAATCATTACTCTGGGGAAAACATGGGAGTAAGAAATTAGCTTTGTGGGCAATGCTATTCAGATAACATGAGACTGCAATTTGCCATCTGTTATAAGAAGGTGTTCTCTGCTTTAATGCTCAGTGAAGGGCTTTTGCTTCTTTTGGCCCCTCTCTCCCTAAGCTTTCTAGTGCCTTTTCTATGTACGCCCAAGTCCTATACATAGAGCCATGAATCTGTATCTTGCACTGACGAGATCTAACAAGATCGAAACCACGTCATGTTGCAGGTCAGATGATTAGCTCTATATATTAAGCTTTATTACATGTTATTGACACATGTATTAGCTAAGGGACATAAAGGAGTATTTGCATATCTCCGCCCTTACTCTGGGAAAATGGGAGAAGAAATTACTTTTGTTTCTTAAGCTTTGTGGGCAATGCTATTCATATAGCATGAGACTGCAAGATGTTTTCTGTTATAAGAAGGTGTTTCTCTGCTTTTATGCTCAATGAAGGTCTTTTTGCTTTTTTTGGGGCCCCTCTCTCCCTAAGCTTTCTAGCTGCCTTTTCTACTGTACGCCCAAGTCCTACACCATAGAGCCATGAATCTGTATTTTGCACTGACGAGATCTAACAAGATAGAAACACGTCATGTCTGCAGGTCAGATGATTGGCTCTATATATTAAGCTTTATTACATGTTATTAGCCAGCGGTTCTGGACACATGTATTAGCTAAGGGACATAAAGCAGTATTTTGCATATCTCCGCCCCTTACTCTGGGAAACATGGGAATAAGAAATTACTTCTTGTTTCTTAGGCTTTGTGGGCAATGCTATTCATATAGCATGAGACTGCAAGATTCCTTCTGTTATAAGAAGGTGTTTCTCTGCTTTTATGCTCAGTGAATGGCTTTTTGCTTCTTTTGGCCCCTCTCCCCCTAAGCTTTCTAGCTGCCTTTTCTTCTCATATTGTTACATAGTAATACATGTTGTATAAAGACATAGGTCCATCTAGTCCAACCTTTATACCCTACCCATATTATCGGTATAACAGTTACATAGTAACATAGTATTGGAGGTTATATAAAGACATACGTCCATCTAGCCAACCTTTATACCCTACCCATAATGTCATACTATACAAGGATTGTGGAAGCACTCCAATTAGGCTAAATTATAACCACATTTTGCGGAAGTGCTACTGATCTGGTCAAACAATTATACAAACATAGAAAAGATAATCAATCCCTTCCTAGACCTCATACAATATAATATTATCTGCACACTGGCATAAATTATAAACAAAGGGGTTTTAGTATATATTACTGTGATAACATGAATGAAAAGCCTTACAACCACGTAAAGGTAACCCCAGTTAACCCATAATGTCTGTATAACAGTTACATAGTAACATAGTATTGGAGATTATATAAAGATGTATGTCCATCTAGTGCAACCTTTATACCCTACCCATAATGTCTGTATAACAGTTACATAGTAACATAGTATTGGAGGTTGTATAAAGACATACGTCCATCTAGTCCAACCTTTATACCCTATCCATAATGTCTGCATAACAGTTACATAGTAACATAGTATTGGAGATTATATAAATATATATGTCCATCTAGTGCAACCTTTATATCCTACTCATAATGTCTGTTTAACAGTTACATAGTAACATAGTATTGGAGATTGTTGAAAGACATATGTCCATCTAGTCCAACCTTTATACCCTACCCATAATGTCTGTATAACAGTTACATAGTAACATAGTATTGGAGGTTGTATAAAGACATACGTCCATCTAGTCCAACCTTTATACTCTACCCATAATGTCTGTATAACAGTTACATAGTAACATAGTATTGGAGGTTATATAAAGACATACGTCCATCTAGTCCAACCTTTATACCCTACCCATAATGTCTGTATAACAGTTACATAGTAACATAGTATTGGAGGTTGTATAAAGACATACGTCCATCTAGTCCAACCTTTATACCCTACCTAATGTATGGTATACGTTTAAATAGTAATATGCTTGTGACCGAGATTCTCATTCATCCAGGTCATGGTATATTATTCAATTAGATCAACTGGACTTGAAATGTAGTTCTTGAAGACGTTTCGCTAGTCATCCGACTGGCTTTCTCAATTCAGAATGACTTGTACAAGAATCTGTGGCAATTATGTACCCTGGAAAATCCCAATTAGCATATCACAGCCAGGTGTTAAGGGTGTGATTAGATAGTGGCTAAGAGGTGTTATAGGAACGCCCAGAGTAAGGTGTTAAAACAGCATTGTACATGGCAGACAGTTGGTGTCGAACCCCCCCACCTCTATTTAGGCTTGGTTTCTTTATTTTCACATAAATGGCCTCCTTAACACCTCTCTTGAACCAGTCACGTTCCTTCGCCAGTATGTTAACATTACAATCTTCAAAGGTATGTCCTTTATCCTTATGATGCAGATACACGGCTGAGTCCTGACCCGAGGAATTGGCTCTTCTGTGCTGGGCCATACGTTGATGCAGTTGCTGTTTGGTCTCCCCCACATACAAATCAGAGCATTCTTCACTGCACTGCACTGCGTATATGATGTCGCTTTTCTTGTGTTTAGGTATTGGGTCTTTCGGATGTACCAGTTGCTGCCTCAGTGTGTTGTTCGGTTTAAAGCAGACAGGGATACGATGTTTTTTGAAAATTCTTCTTAATTTCTCGGAGACCCCTGCTACATATGGGATGACCATGTTCTTCCTCCTGTCTTGTTTTTCCCCTTCACTGTTGGTATTCGTGTTCTTTTCTTTCCTTCTACTTCTTTTGACAAAGGCCCAGTCTGGATATCCACAAGTTTTAAGGGCTCCTCTGAGATGTTTCATTTCTTTAGCCTTCGCCTCTGTGCTAGTGGGGATGTTCTGGGCTCTGTGTTGCAGGGTTCTGATGACCCCAGCTTGTGATCTAAAGGGTGGTGCGGAGTCAAACATCAAATTAACTCGCTGCAGAAGAAACTATGGTGTCCCTATGATGTGACACTCTCTTCAACCTTATACCCACCAAGGAGGCTGTTGACATGGTGAGAAAACGGCTGGGCCAATACGCACTCTCATCCCACCGCAACAATGATGCTCAACCCAGAACATCGTGTGGTTTGTCCTTGTTGGGACTTGTGCCAGACACGATTTTACCCCTATTTTTCAAATATACCCCACGGGATAAAGTTCTATAAGCAAAAACATGGATGTGCTATGGGATCTCCCAGCCCGTCTCCCCTATCTCTGGCCACCCTACATACTGGGGAGGTAGAAAAACAAGAGACGCTTATACCTGTTAGGGTAGCCCCCCCTGGAGCGTTTAAGGTGTGAATCCCGAACACCTGTTTCAAATCCATCCTTAATTTTTTGGTATGACTCCAGTCGTAGGTTAACTTGGTTAAAATCCACACAGAAGAAGTACAAGTTCACAGAACACATTAATGCCGTGGACCAAAACATTAAATTCACAAAGGGAAGAGATACAGAACAACAAACTGGGCTTTCTTGGACTCTGCTGGTAGAAGTTAGGAAATGGTAAACTGGAGTAGTAGAGGTTTTACAGAAAACCAACACACACAGATCAGTATTTGATGTTGACTCCCACCACCCTTTAGATCACAAGCTGGGGGTCATCAGAAACCCTGCAACACAGAGCCGAGAACATCCCCACTAGCCAGAGCGAAGGCTAAAGAAATGAAACATCTCAGAGGAGCCCTTAAAATTGTGGATATCCAGACTGGGCCTTTGTCAAAAGAAGTAGAAGGAAAGAAAAGAACACGAATACAACAGTGAAGGGGAAAAAACAAGACAGGAGGAAGAACATGGTTCATCCCATATGTAGCAGGGGTCTCCGAGAAATTAAGAAGAATTTTCAAAAAAAAATCGTATCCCTGTCTGCTTTAAACCGAACAACAACTGAGGCAGCAATGGTACATCCGAAAAGACCCAATACCTAACACAAGAAAAAGCGACATCATATACGCAGTGCAGTGCAGTGAGCAAGAATGCTCTGATTTGTATGTGGGGGAGACCAAACAGCAACTGCATCAACGTATGGCCCAGCACACAGAAGAGCCAATTCCTCGGGTCAGGACTCAGCCGTGTATCTGCATTTAAGGATAAAGGACATACCTTTGAAGATTGTAATGTTAACATACTGGCGAGGAACGTGACTGGTTCAAGAGAGGTGTTAGGAGGCCATTTATGTGAAAATAAAGAAAAAGAAACCAAGCCTAAATAGAGTGGTGGGGGGGGTGGGTTTCAGACACCAACTGTCTGCCATGTACAATGCTGTTTAACACCTTACTCTGGGCGTTCCTATAACACCTCTTCTAGCACTATCTAATCACACCCTTAACACCTGGCTGTGATATGCTAATTGGGATTTTCCAGGGTACATAATTGCCACAGATTTGGTAAAAGTCATTCTGAATTGAGAAGCCAGTCGGATGACTAGCGAAACGTCTTCAAGAACTACATTTCACGTCCAGTTGATCAATGAATAACACAGATATAGTACAATAGTAACATAGTATAGAGGTTGTATAAAGACATACGTCCACTTATTCCAACCTTTATACCCTATCCAAATATCTGTATAACAGTTACATAGTAACATAGTATTAGAGGTGTATGAAGACACTAAGTCCATCTAGTCAACCTTATATACCTACCCATAATGTCGTATAACAGTTACATAGTAACATAGGATTAGAGGGTGTTAAAGACACGTCCATTCTAGGCCAACCTTATACCTCTACCCATAATGTCTGTTATAACAGTTAATAGTAACATAGTATGGAGTTTATATAAAGACAAATCCATCTAGTCCAAACTTTACCCTACCTATATGTCTGTATAACAGTTAACATAGTAACATAGTATGGAGGTTGTATAAAGGGACATACGTCCATCTAGTCCAACCTTATACCTACCCAAATGTCGGTTTATAACAGTTACATAGTAACATAGTATTAGAGGTTGTATAAAGACATACTGTCCATCTAGTCCCAACCTTATACCCTACCCATAATGTCTGTATAACAGTTACATAGTAACATGTATTGGAGATTGTAGAAAGAATATGTCCACTAGTCCAACCTTTTACTCCCTACCATAATGTCTGTATAACAGTTCATAGTACATATAGTATTGGGGGTTGTATAAAGACATACGTCCGTCTAGTCTAACCTTATACCCTTACCCAATAAGTCTGTATAACATTACATAGAAACATAGTATTGGAGTGTTATAAAGACATAAGTCCATCTAGCCAACCTTTTACCCTACCCAAATGCTGTGTATAACAGTTTACATAGTAACATAGTATTGGAGGGTTGTCATAAAGACATATGTCCATCTAGTCCAACCTTTATACCCTACCCATAATGTCTGTATATAACAGTACATAGTACATAGTATTGGAGGTTGTATAAAGACCTACGTCTATCTAGTCCAACCTTTATACCCTACCCATAATGTCTGTATAACAGTTACATAGTAACATAGTTATGGAGGTTGTATAAAGACATACGTCCATCTAGTCCAACCTTTAACCCTACCCAAATGTTGTAAACAGTTACATCAGTAACATAGTATTGGAGATTGTAGAAAGACATATGTCCCATGTAGTCCAAGTCTTTATATCCTGTCTAAAGGTGCCCATACATCTAAAGGTGTTTCATCGATGTTCCCGTAACCACTTCTACCGATCTTACATCTGACCGACATGCGATCGCAAAATCCCATCATTTTGCTGATCGCATGTCGGTCATATGTAAGATCGGGAGAAGCGGTTTCCGGCCAGGATCAAAGGAAATATCGCGTGAGCGCTCGGTCGAGTAAGTAAAATCTAATAGATTAGGGCACCTTAACAAACTATAGTAGTAGAGCATTAGATGTTTAAGACATATATACATTAGTTAATCCAGTTCCATAATGCCTGGCTAACAGTTACACAGAAATAGAACCATAGAATCTAGTCCAACCTTTATATCCTACTCTTTAATGCTACCTAACAGTTGATCCAGAGGAAGGAAAAAAACGGGGGAGAGGAAAAGGCTTTACTGACTTAAATGGGGATTGGAAATATCCCTAGATCAATCAGACTATAATATATATAGGATGATACCAGTAATTCTTATATTATCTACAACTACAGTATATGTACTAATACACATAATTCTCAATATTATATAGTAATCCCCCCGTACCAAAACCAAACTACAGTATATGTATTAATACAGTAATTTCAATATATGAGATCCCTGTACCAAACAGAAATACAGTATATGTATTATACCAGTAATTACCATTATTATTAGTATCCCTTGTACCAACCAGAACTACAGTATATGTATAATATATTTAATCCTTAATTTAATTTTAGTTATCCCTTCGTACCAAATATTTAATATTATGTTTATATGATTTAATACCAGTAATTCTCAATATTATATAGTACCATGTACCAACCAGAGACTATATTATATGAATGAATACCAGTATTCTCAAAATATATATAGTATCCCCGTACCAACCAGAACTAACAGTATATGTATTAATATCCAGTAATTCTCATATTATTATGTATCCGTACCAACCAGAACTATATTATATGTATTAATACCAGTAATTTCTCAAATTATATTCGTATCCCCGTACCAAAAGAACTACAGTATATGTATTAATACCAGTAATTTTCAATTTATTATTAGTATCCCTGTACCAACCATAACTACAGTATATGTATTAATACCAGTAATTCTTCAATATTATTAGTATCCCTGTACCAACCAGAAACTATATTTTTTTTTTATTATAGTTAATACAGTATATCAGTCTAATTATATAGTATCCCGTACCAACCAGAACTACAGTATATGTATTAATACCATTAATTCTCAACTATGTTATATTTTAGTATCCCGTATTTTTTTTTCCAACCAGAAACTACTAGTACATATTAATACCAGTATTCTCCAAAATTATATAGTATCCCGTATCAACCAGAACTACAGTATATGTATAATACCAGTGTTTTCATCTCAATATTATATAGTATCCCTGTACCAACCAGAAATACAGTATATGTTATTAAACACAGTAGTTTTCATATATATAGTATCCGTGTACACAACCAGAACTACATATATGTTATATATACCAGTTATATCGTCATATTTACTATAGTCCTCCGTACCAACCAGATCTAACGTATATGTATTAATACCAGTAATTTCAATATTCTATAGATACCCTGTACCAAAGATTACCAGTATTATGTATAATACCTAGTAATTATCTAATATTATTATTAGTATCCCTGTACCAACCAGAACTACATTATATGTCATTAATATCAGTAATTCTCATATCATTATAGTATCCCTGTACAACCAGAAATACAGTTATGTATTAATACCAGTAATTCTCAACATTATATAGATACCTTGTACCAAGTTAGAACTACAGTATATTTATTAATACCAGTAATTCCAATATTATATAGTATACCTGTACCAACCAGAAACTACAGTATATGTATAATACCAGTAATTCTCAATACTATATAGTATCCCTGTACCACACCAGAAACTACAGTATATGATTAATACCAGTAATTATCAAAGTATATAGTTCCACTGTATCCACACCAGAAACACAGGATAATTTTTGTATTGATACCATAATAAATTAATCTGTATATTAATTTTTTTTCCACCTGTGAGAGACCTATCAAGCACTAATTAACCCCCAACCCGTCTTAGAGAGTTGCTTTAATACGTCCCCAAACTTCCCTTCTCATCCACCACGGGGTAGGTGCCCCGCTTTACTCCTTCACTAAAAGAGCCCTCGGTTAAGCTAAATCAGAAAAGTTTTCTGGCTAAAGCACCTAGGCACCCCCAGGCAACTATTTTTTTCCGAGGATAATTGTCAAATTCACTCACACAACCCCACCCACCCCCTCACCTGTGCCCCTGGACTGGACCC
>JAACNH010001079.1:0-26685 GCA_019447015.1 Hymenochirus boettgeri | reverse complement strand
CCACCTCCAATACTAGTTTACTATGTAACTGTTATACAGACGTTATGGGTAGGGTTAAAGGTTGGACTAGATGGACTTTCTTTATTCAACTCCAATACTATGTTACTAGTAACTGTTATACAGCATTATGGGATAGGGTATAAAGGTGTGTGACTAGATAACGTATGTCTTTATACACCTACAATCTGATGTTAACTATGTAACTGTTTATAACAACATTATGGGTAGGTAATAAGTTGGGACCTAGAATGGACGTAGTGTCCTTTATACAACTCCAAACTAGTTACTATGTAACTGTTTGATAGCCAGACAATAGGTAGGGTATAAAGGTGGACTAATGGACGTAGGTCTTTATATACACCTCTCAATAACTATGTTACTATGTACGGTTCTAACAGACATTCTGGGGTAGGTGTATAAAGGTGGGACTAGATGGACGTATAGTGCTTTAACAACTCTCCAATACTATTTACTATGTAGCTGTTATACAGACATTATGGGTAGGGTATAAAGGGTTGGACCAATGGCGTATGTCTTCATACAACCTCTAATCTATGTTACTATGGTAACTGTTACTCAGATATTATGGGTAGGTATAAAGGTTGGACTAGATGGCGTATGTCTTTATACAACCTCTAATACTATGTTACTATGTAACTATATCTGTTTATTCAATGGTGAATCAACTGGACCTTGTGAAAATGTAGTTTCTTGACGACGTTCGCTAGTCATCCCGACTGGCTTTTTTCTTCTCAATTAGAATGACTTGTACAAGAATCTGTGGCAATTATGTACACCTGGAAAAAATCCCCAATTAGCATATCACATCCAGGTGTTAAGGGTGTGATTAGATAGTGCTAAGAGGTGTTATGAACCCCAGAGTAAGGTGTTAAAACAGCATTGTACATGGCAGACAGTTGGTGGCAACCCCCCCACCTCTATTTAGGCTTGGTTTCTTTATTTTCACAAAATGGCCTCCTTAACACCTCTCTTGAACCAGTCACGTTCCTTCGCCATATGTTAACATTACAATCTTCAAAGGTATGTCCTTGATCCTTAAGATGCAGATACAACGGCTGAGTCCTGACCCGAGAATTGGCTCTTCTGTGCTGGGCCATACGTTGATGCATTTGCTGTTTGGTCCTCCCCCACATACAAATCAGAGCATTCTTCACTGCACTGCACTGCGTATATGATGTCGCTTTTCTTGTGTTTAGGTATTGGGTCTTTCGAGTTACCAGTTGCTGCCTCAGTGTGTTGTTCGGTTTAAAGCAAGCACAGTGGATACGATGTTTTTGAAAATTCTTCTTAATTTCTCTCGGCAGACCCCTGCTACATATGGATGACCATGTTTCTTCCTCCTGTCTTGTTTTTTTTTTCCCTTCACTGTTGGTATTCGTGTTTCTTTTTCTTTCTTCCTTCTACTTCTTTTGACAAAGGCCATCTGGATATCCCAAGTTTTAATGGCTCCTCTGATATGTTTTCATTTCTTTTAGCCTTCCGCTCTGTGCTATGGGGATGTTTCTTCTCGGCTCTGTTTGCAGGGTTCTGAATGACCCCCAGCTTGTGATCTAAAGGTGGTGGGAGTCAACATCAAATACTGATCTGTGTTGTTGGTTTTCTGTAAACCTCTACTTCCAGTTTACCCATTTTCCTTAACTTCTACCAAGCAGTCCAAGAAGCCAGTTTGTTTTTCTGTATCCTTTCCCTTGTGAATTTAATGTTTTGGTCCACCGCATTACTGTGTTCGTGAAAGCTTGACTTCCTTCGGGTGGATTTTAACCCAGGTGTCATCCACATATCTGAACATGGCTGGGTGCTATGCCCTTAAAGGTATTAAGCGCCTGGTTTCTTCTACCTCCTCCATGTAAAGGTTTGGCCACAATAGGTGAAACTGGAGATCCCATAGCACATCCATGTTTTTTGCTTATGAATTATCCCTGTATTTGAAATAGGTGGTATTCAAGCACAGTCCAACAAGGACACACCTGTTCTGGGGTTGAATCAGTTCTGCTGGTGAGAGTGCTGTCTTGGCCCAGCCGTTTTCTCTCACCATGTCAACACCGCCCTTGGTGGGTATACAGGTGAAGAGATATGTCACATCATAGGACACCCATAGTTTCTTCTGTCACCGATATGTTTGATGTTTGACTCCCCCACCCTTTAGATCACAAGCTGGGGGTCATCAGAACCCTGCAACACAGCCGAAACATCCCCACAAGCACAGAGGCAAGGCCTAAAGAAATGAACATCTCAGAGGAGCCCTTAAACTTGTGATATCCAGACTGGGCCTTTGTCAAAAGAAGTAGAAGGAAAGAAAGAACACGAATACCAACAGTGAAGGGAAAACAGACAGGGGAAGAACATGGTCATCCCATATGTAGCAGGTCTCCGAGAAATTAAGAAGAATTTTTCAAAAAACCATCGTATCCCTTCTGCTGTAAAACCGAACAACACACTGAGGCATCAACTGTGTACATCCGAAAGACCCAATACCTAAACACAAAAAAGCGACAATCATATACGCAGTGCATTGCAGTGAAGAATGCTCTGATTTGTATTTGGGGGAGACCAAACAGCAACTGCATCAACGTATGCCCAGCACAGAAGAGCCAATTCCTCGGGTCAGGACTCACCGTGTACTGCATCCTTAAGATAAAGGACACCTTTGAAGATTGTAATGTTAACTACTGGCGAAGGAACGTGACTGGTTCAAGAGAGGTGTTAAGGAGGCCATTTTTGTGAAAATAAAGAAACCAGCCTAATAGAGGTGGGGGGGTTCGACACCAACTGCTGCATTACAATGCTGTTTTAACACTTACTCTGGCGTTCCTTAACACCTCTTAGCCACTTATCATAATCACAACCCTTAACACCTGGCTGTGATATGCTAATTGGATTTTCCAGGTACATAATTGCCACAGATTCTTGTACAGTCATTCTGAATTGAGAAGCCAGTCGATACTAGCGAAACGTCTTCAAGAACTACATTTCAAGTCCAGTTGATCGTAATTGAATCAACCATATACCATGACACTGGGATGAATGAGAACCTTCACAAGCATATTACTATGTAACTGTTATACAGACATTTGGGTAGGGTATAAAGTTTGGACTAGATGACGTAGTCTTTATACAACCTCCAATACTAATGTTACTATGTAACTGTTATACAGACATTATGTTAGGGTATAATGTTGGACTAGATAGGACGTATGTCTTTATACCACCTCTAATACTATGTTACTATGTAACTGTATACAGACATTATGGGTAGGATATAAAGATTGGACTACATGGACTATGTGCTTTATATAACCCCTCCATACTTGTTACTATGTACTGTTATAACAGACTTATGGGTAGGGTATAAAGGTTGGACTGATGGACGTTGTCTTTATATAACCTCCAATACTATTTAATTCTAAACTGTTATACAGACATTATGGGTAGAGTATAAGGTGGACTAGATGGACGTATGTCTTTTACAACCTCCAATACTGTGTTACTATTAACGTTTACAGACATTATGGGTAGGGTATAAGGTTGGACTAGATGGACATGCCCTTTCAACACTCTCCAATACTATGTTAACGTAACTGTTAAACAGACATTATGAGTAGGATATAAGGGTTGCACTAGATGGACATTATTTATATAATCTCCAATACTATTTTACTATGTAACTGTTATGCAGACATTATGGATAGGGTATAAGGTTGGACTAATGGACGTATGTCTTATACAACCTCCATACTATGTTCTATGAACTGTTATACCAGACATTATGGGTAGGGTATAAAGGTTGCACTAGATGGACATACATCTTTATATATCTCCAATACTATGTTACGATGTCCTGTTATCAACATTATGGGTTAACTGGGGTTACCTTTACGTGGTTGTAAGGCTTTTCTTCATGTTATACAGTAATATATACTAAAAACCCCTTTGTTTATAATTTATGCCAGTGTGCAGATAGATTTATTGTTATGAGGTCTAGGAAGGGATTGATTATCTTTTCTATGTTTGTATATTTGTTTGACCAGATCAGTACACTTCCGCAAAATGTGGTTATAATTTAGCCTAATTGGAGTGCTTCCCAATCGCTTGTATAGTATGACTTCATGGGTAGGGTCTAAGGTTGGCTAGATGGACGTATGTCTTTATATAACCTCCATAACTTTTACTATGTAACTGTTATAATACGAGAATATGGTAGGGTATAAAGGTTGGACCTAGAATGGACCTATGTCTTTATACAACAGTATTACTATGTAAAACAATTAGAAAAAAGGCAGCTAGAAACTTAGGGGAGAGGGGCCAAAGAAGCAAAAGCCATTCACTGAGCATAAACGCAGAAACACCGTCTTATAACAAGGAATCTTGCAGTCTCATGCTATATGATAGCATTGCCCACAAAGCCTAAGAAACAAGAGTAATTTCTTATTCCCATGTTTCCCAGAGTAAGGGGCGGAGATATGCACAATACTGCTTTATGTCCCTTAGCTAATACATGTGTCCAGAACCGCTGGCTATAACATGGTAATAAAGCTTATATATAGAGCCAATCATCTGACTGCAGACATGACGTGTTTCTATCTTGTTACATCTCGTCAGTGCAAAATACAATTCATGGCTCTATGGTGTAGGACTTGGGCGTACAGTAGAAAAGGCAGCTAGAAAGCTTAGGGAGAGAGGGCCCCAAAAAAATGCAAAAAGACCTTCAATTGAGCATAAAAGCAAGAAACACCTTCTTATAAACAGAAACATCTTGCGTCTCATGCTATAATGAATAGATTGCCCACAAAGCTTAAGAAACAAAAGTAATTTTCTTCCTCCAATATTTCCCAGAGTAAGGGCGGAGATATGCAAATACTCCTTTATGTCCCTTAGCTAATACATTGTCAATACATGTAATAAAGCTTAATATATAGAGCTAATCATCTGACCTGCAGACATGACTGTGTTTCGATCTTGTTAGATCTCGTCAGTGCAAGATACAGATTCATGGCTCTAGGTATAGGACTTGGGCGACGTAGAAAAGGCCGCTAGAAAGCTTAGGGAGAGAGGGGCCAAAAGAAGCAAAAGCCCTTCCACTGAGCATTAACGAGAACACCTTCTTATAAAACAGATGCAAATTGCAGTCTCATGTTATCTGAATAGCATTGCCCACACAAGCTAATTTTCTTACTCCCATGTTTTCCCCAGAGTAATGATATGTATTTTTTTGTAATTTGGCTTAAAAAAAACAAAATTAACTGTCTTTTTCTATTTCTTCTTCTTCTTTTCTTCCGTTTTATTCTTCCGCTTTTTTGGACCGTATCTCCTCCCACAGTTTTTGAGCTAGAGACATGAAAATTCGTACGACGCGCGGGCACATAGGAGAAGTGTGCTATCTTCTAGCTACGGATCCGCGAAGTGTTACGGCGTTATCGGCGAATTTCCGGACATTTTTTTCCTAGACTATAATGGTAACAATCCTCAAATGTGGATATTTCAAAACTTTTTTTTTCATGGTCTAAATCAAATGGTGAGATCCCCCACCCCCCCCCCCCCACAGACCAGGTACACCCACCTACTGACCTACCTTTCCATTCCATCGAAGCCATATTTAAAGAGTAAACTAAGATCAAAAAATATTCGCTTTATCCTCATAAAGATAGTTTTATGGTTATAACCACAAAAAAGACATACCCCCCACCAATACCCAGGTGACACACACCTACTGATCTACGTATCCATTACTGTTGCACCATACTAAAGGTAACTACCGCTCAACCAACCAGGTACCACAACCTACTGAACTCTTATCCATTACATGGAGCCATACTAAAGGGTAACTAAAGTAAAAAAACTCTTTTGACCAATCATCAAAAAAGTTAGTATTTATCCCCAACCTGATATGAAACACATACACCAACTGACCTACCTTTAATGCATGTGACATATTTAAAGGTAAGTAAAAACAACAAATCCCTTCTTTGACATATGAGTTTAAAAATCTGCAGCACAAACACACCAATTCCCTTCAAATGCACAGCCTTTAAGCCAAAATTCAAGTTTATTACTTAATCTTTGCCCTTCCTATTGTAAACGAATGTAATTATCAATGTTTTCATTTTTTCATTGTAATAAGCAATGCAATGTTCTAAATTACTGTATATATAGAGATAACTTTTTGTCATGCTTTATGGATATTATATGGTCAACAATATCCATAAATTAATTCTGAAATGGCAAAAAAGTGTCTAGAGTCTTTCTGCTATCTATTGTGGAAATTGATATTGCAGCACTGTTGAGTTCAAAGTTACATTTGTTAAAAACATTCCAGTAGTTATGGCAAAACTTGTTCAGAAGCGTGGTTAGCTACAAAATATCACCATGTAGAAGGTCCACAATGTTTTCATACTGGTATTTTCTTTTCTGGTTGAATTTAATTTAAAGTATTTAAAAGGTTTTCTTTGCTTCAAAAAAAATAAGATTTCAATTTAAAACCCGACCTGTAGATGCTGAAATATTGTTTTGAAATAACACATTTCAGGTAAAGACCTTCACTCAAACTAGATATTATAATATGTCCCCTCCCCCTGACCTCTTACTCTATGATCTGTCTCTTAGAATGGGAAATAATATTTGGCTGGTCTTGCCAGCACACTCTGCTATAGGTGAGAGACTTGCAGTCAGCAAGGAAAAGTCAACTGATCGTTCTGTGCTACTTGTTTAAAAGGGAATCTCTGGTTTTATCTATTAATCAAAATATATCAAAGTGTTTAATAATAGAACCCTCCAACAAGTGATGTGATTACTATTAGTCGTAATGTAAATCAGTATATCTTTTAATCTCCCGTAGGTTTATCTCTTTTATTTATCTAACATGTCTGTCTATGGCCATTTCTAGATATAAGTGAGCTGGGTGAACAGCTGGACAATCATTTTAATGAGGAGGGCGCCATTCAAAGTTTTTTTCCTTTTAAAAACAGGGATTCTCCTATCTGGCTTTAAAGTAAACTTCAATAAATGCGAACTAACCCCCCCTAAACTTCAAATACACCCAAAAAGACCTAGACCCAGGCACCCCACCGCTAAACAGCTTAATATCTGGGAGTCAATAATCCGGCAAATCCACAAACACGATGTACTCGATCAACTACCCACCACTCCTAAAAAAATCTTTAAGAACTCAAAAACTGGACCAACTCCCAATATCATTAGCAGGCAGATGCAACAATACAAATGATCAGCTTCCCCAGCCTACTATAATCACCTACAAAACATACCGTATGCTACTCCACCCCACACAGACTTGAAAGCCATCATTCAGTATCACAAAATTCTATGGAACGTCAGGAAACCCCAGAATCGCCATCTCATACTACAACTTCTAAATCACAGAAGGAGGCTATACGCACTCCCAAACATCAGGACATACATATAGCAGCATAAGCATCATATATACTAATGTTTTAATGAATATATTTATTAGCACATAAGCACCTTTATATATTGGCACTTTATTGGACACTTTTTACAGATGAAAGAGTCAGCCAAGACTTTGGATTTACACACCTTGGACTTGAAACCTATACAACGTGAAGTAATCATCTAAAGCACTTTAATTAAAGCACCTATTGGGACAGAGGGTGGGGTTAACTAGGACTTAATTGTTCACTGGGTGTGTTGAACCAGACCTTGAGAAAGAACTCCTGCACGTTCGAAACATGTTTGTGACCCCTGTTTTAAGCAGCTTAATTCACATTTGAATTGCAAACTGTAGTTTTGCCAGTGTCTCCCTGTCAACTTTGCTGTTTCCTATGGATTATTTAGTGTGTGAGCGGACACACTGCAGGGATTGATGCTATTGAAATTGTAGGCCACACTAACAAACCTTCGATTATTGGACAGAGAGCTCGAAATAGATGACGCAATTCCCTTATCTTGAAGGATGGTCAACAGTAGAAAGGCAGTAATCAACGAAAGATGGAGAGAAAATTACTTCAAGCTCTTCCATAGAGAATATATTGCATTCAACATTCCAAATCTCAAACCACTAACCCAGAAATCCCAAACCATACAATGTCCCAAGTGCTACAAACCGAACATCACTTTATCACTCGTGTGGGTGTCCATCTCTTCATCCTACTGGGAAAATCTAAAACTACATAAAAAGCAATTCAAGGAGTAAACACTCCACTACTCCCAGCAACCTGTTATTTCCATATCCACCACGCCCGACCAGCGCGAAAAAACCGCCCCTGGATACATCTGGCCCTCCTAGCAGCCAAAGAGCAATAATGTGCAGCTGGATATCCCCAAAACCACCCAGAATAACAGACATCCCCAAAGAACTAAGAAACTATGATGCTGGAGAAATTTCGAAGCAGAATCACACATGAACAACACACAAAAAAAATTCTCTTATACCTGGAAAAATTCATCATAATACGGTCATACTCTACACAAAATATTGTTGAATTAATGAAAGTATTCCAATACTCCTCTTGGTACTAACAACCGCAGAACAGCTACAAAAAACGCTGGGGAGCACTGAATCCCGGAAAATGAAAATATCCCCCAACAACGTAATACCGATATCAAACAAAGACAAGCCAAGTACTGTAACTTGTACATATATTGTTCAAATGTTTAACATGTTTAACTAGCTTAATCTGTTTAATACTAATCACAAAGTAACTGTTTCAAAACAAAACAGTGATATCATAAAACAAACTGCATCTTTATCCAAACAAACCTAATCTATACAAAATTGAAATAAAAACTTCTATTACAATGGAAAGGTTGTCTGCGAGCAAACCAAAATGTTTTATGCATCGTCAATAAGCTGCTACCAATCTACTTACCTGTACTTCTCTTATACATACATACGATCATCAGTGCCTGAGTTTTTTCTACTCAATGCAAACTAATCCAATAGGGGGTTGGTCAAGTTTCAGTTGGAAAAGGGGCACCAGAAGAGACCTTGTTAAGGGCATCTGTCTAGATGAGAAGGAAGTTGTACATACTCCCACAGCGCAAATGCAACAAAATCTCTCACATTCATCCACCAGCACCAACCTACCTCCCTGCCTGAGCTCAGACAACCACCATTGGTATCTGCAGACTCTACAATTCCCATGTACTGGTCGTGTGAATGGACAGATACCTGTCAGCATCACTCGGCAGAGGGTGAGGTGTAAGCTGGTCTGCTAGACTCACGGTACATAAGTGCCCTCTAAAGTGCAATTGGTCATTAGTTGTAGTTATATTGTTGGAGTGATATAGTTACCCAATCAAATATTATTCATTCATATTCATATGTTAAACTTTTCATTTGGAAGTTACTGAACTTTTACATTTCAGTTTTGTACCCAAATAACTGTTTACAATGTATAAAGTAACCTTACTCATTCTTTTAATCTCTGTCCTTAATGTTCAATGATTGATCTTCCAATGGTACTGTATGTGTTTAATCATCTAATCAGTGTCCTACATTGGATGGATTACATTGGGGACGTGTCCTTCCAATAGGATTAAGCAGTCTTTATTTTCTATTGGCCATGAAATCCCTATTATCATTCTTATTTGTATTTTCTATTCAATATGTTCTTTTTCAATCACAGTTTGTTCATGTTTTCACACTCGCATTTTCTCCAGTTTTATGGCATTAATACCCTTGTTTTCACGGTGAGAAACATTATTGGCCTCTTTATAATATAGCGCTAAATACTTCAAAATGGGCAAATAAAGCAAAGTGTTCCGGTAATGAATGGCAAAATACTGGTTAATTTTCTAAAAATGTCCTTTATTTTTATTCTTCTGAGAATCGATTCAGTAACCGGGAGAGTTTGTTCTCTAAAATGTCTATCAGTCGAACACCAGAACAATCAGGTCCAGAATCCAATGGTTCCCCTAATACACTGGTACAGCCAAGAAATATTATCCCCAAGAATCAGATGGTCGGAGAATTCCCATCATTACACTGAGTGTGGGGAGAAATGCAACACAAGATCCTTCAATCCTCTCATCAACGACTGAAACCTTTCACTTGTCCAATGTGAGAGAACGTTTCTAGATGCAATGTCTATTTACTCACCAAACCATCCACGGCGCAGGTGGAGAAACCTTTCTCTTGTAAGAATATTAAAATATATCTATGAACAATTCTTTCTTCCTCACCAAACCATCCTCACAATTCTAAGTTTTGACATTTTTTTGGCTGTCCAGAAGGGGAAAACAATTCTCACAAAATCCCCAACTTCAAATACACCAAAGAACCCACACAGGTAGAATCCCTTTTTTCATGTAATAAATGTTGGTAAAGATTTACTTTAAGAAAGTCCTTCTTTCAAATCAGGAAACCACAGTGACACCAGGACAAAAATGTTTAATTGTACAAATGTGGGAAAAAATTCTCTCACAAGAGCAACTTCAATAATCCCAGCAAATCCACCAGGGAAAAACCTCTTTCATGTACAGAACTTGGAACAAGAATTCTCCGCAAGAGCCACCTCAACTGCACCAGAGACCCACACAGGGGAAAACCCTTTTCATGTACAGAATTGTGAGTAAAGAATTCCTCTCACAAGAGCGCCTCAAAGACACCACGACCACACAGGGGAGGGAAAACCCTTTTCTCATGTACAGAAATGGGGAAAGAATTCCCTCACTACGACACTTCAATACACACCAGCGAATCCCACACAGGGGAAAAACCCTTTTCATGTACAGAATGTGGGAAGAATTCTCTCACAAGATCACCCTTCAAATACACCAGCTGAATCCACACAGGAGAAAACCCTTTTCATGTACAGAATGTGGGAAAGAATTCCTCTCACAATAGCAACTTTCACAAACACCACGACATCCACACAGGGAAAACCCTTTTCAGTGTACAGAATGTGGAAAGAATTCTCTTCGCAAGCACGCCTTCAAATACACCAGCGAACCACACCGGCGAAAAACCCTTTTCATCTACACGAATATGGGAAAGAATCTCTAACAAGAGAACCTCAATACACAACGAATCCACACACAGGAAAAACCCTTTTCAGTTACAGAAGGTGGGAAGAATTCTATGACATGACCCACCTTCAAAGACACCAACGATATCCACACAGAGAAAAACCCTTTTCAATGTACAGAATGTGGGAAAGAATTCTCGGATCGCGCAACAGCAGCTTCAAGACACCAGCAAATCCACACAGTGCAAAAAACCTTTCCATGTACAAATTGGGTAAAGAATTCTCTCACCAAGAGCAGCCTTCAATACACCAGCAAATCCACACAGGCGAAAAACCCTTTCCATGTACAGAATGTGGGAACAGAATTCTATCAGAAGAGCGACCTTCAAAGACACCAGCAATCCACACAGGAGAAAAACCCCTTTTATGTACATATGTGTGAAAAGATTCTCTCGGAAGAGCAACCTTTAAACACCACGAACCAGCACAGGAGAAAAACACCTTTTCATAGTACAAATGTGGAAAGAATTCTCTCACAGAGCAAGCCTTCAAAACACCAGCAAATCCACAGAGTAAAAAAAACCCTTTCCATTGTACAGATGTGAAAAGAGATTCTTCACAAGAAGCGACTTCAAAGACACGCAGCAATCCCACAGAGAAAATCCCTTTTCATGTAACATATGAATGTGGAAAGAATTTCTCTCAAAGAGGCAACCTTCAAATACACCACGAATCCCACCGGGGAACAACCTCTCTTATTGGAGAAATGTTAGTAAATAATTCTCTTACAGTTAGTCTTTTCTCACACAAATACAAATATTCTGGAAATGTTTACCGTATATCTCGAGTATGAAGTCGATCCGAGTTATAGTCGAGGTAGCCTATTTCCACCTGAAATTTGTAAAAACTGATTAATACTCGCGTATAAGTCGAGGGAGAAATTATCACACTGGCCTTCTGATTCTGTGCTTGTTTTTAGGCTTTATTTGCCCTTGTGTAGAATTGGACAGGAAATTCCATAATGAGATCCCATACAGTATAGCCCCAAAACATCCAGTACCAGTAACCTCCATCCTTGGCATACCAGATGTTTGGAAACTTCAACTCCCACATCTTTGTTTCTAACATGTGAGAAGCAGGTCAGTAAACTTTTATTAACTTACATCATTAAATCATTACAATCTCTCTCCTGACCCCATATATAAGGAATCGATTCTGACCCCCTATAGTAGGATTCTCTGACCCCAATTTAAAAATGTCACCCTTGTAGTTGTTTCACAGTTTTCCTTTGCACTATACTAGCACTGTTTTTTGCCCAAACTGAGGAACCCATCTATTCAAATCCCAGTGACAGTGCTGACGTGATCCCAACGCAGACTGACAGGAAGATGAAATGTCAATTAGATCACCTATCTCCTGTAACTTTCTTGGCAAGTAACACGGCCACCTACTGGTTACTAATCTGTAATTGCAAAACTTTGGACCTAAATTAGACTTACCCGAGTATAAGTCGAGTGTAGGTTTTCAGGCTAATTTTAAAGCCTGAAAAATCGAACTTATACTCGAGTATTACGGTATAATAAAAATAGTTGATAATTATTGAATAATGTCAGATCTGAGACCTTTCCCCCCCCCATTTTTATTTTGCAGTGAAAGAAACATTCATAAATAATTGGCAGAATTGTCATTACATTGATGAACTACACATCCTAAACATGGTACCCAATACATATCTGTACTGTGGACAGATTTTAGTTCTGTGTCTGTTCAATAACTATATACAATAACTTTAATGTGTAATCAATAATTATAATGAGTCCGGTTTAACTTACTTTTTAAGAGGCTTCTCAAACCCGTCTCCCACAATCCACTTTCTAATCACCAATATAATAAATGGTATAATAACTAACTTGTGTAGATGTGGGGGCCCCAGTGTGGTAACCTCGGGCCGCTGCGCTTGATTGATGAACTGTTCCATCTGTAGCTAATAAGTATGTTTACCTATATAAACACTCCCCACTCCCCGGTTCGTTGGGGGGTCCAGGTACCTCCAGCCCCGGACCCTTCACTTGTGGTAAAACTGAGGTTAAGTAAGACAACAAAGATGGAAGCAAGCAACTGGGACAGCTACACACCAGGCATAAAGAGCAGATTCTTTATTTTCTCTATTAGAACAGCAGGTTTCCACCTGACTTTTCCGCATCTCTCGTTATTAATCATAGGCACATTTAACAACACTCAATGTCTGGATTTAAATACCAGTACCAACCAACATAAAATCATGAATATTTCCTTAACCCTATAATGTGACAAAATAAAACAGATAATACACATGTGACATACAAATCCTATAAGGAACTCCACTGGTAAAACCCTGTTTGGTAATTGGGTTTATTGAAGACGGAGGTAAAAGGCGCTGTGGTCCACCTCCGTCCTTCAATAAACGTTCAGGAGTCTGGGAACGAGTTACAGAACTTCCTATCTCGCTCCTTAGTAATTTGAATATAGTGTACTTCATCAGTGACCACTTCAGAGATGGTTTATGCCAGTGGAGATATCCTAAGTATATATCTACCACTAGTTCGATACGTATATTAATATTAAAGAATGACAGTAGTAGTTAGGACCAAGTATGTCCACTCAACTTGACAGGTGGCCTCTCCCCCTAGGGGGGGAGCTTAGCCCTCGTCAAGTTGACAGTTGGTCTCTCCCCCCTCATGAGCGTCAGGCCTTTTTGCATTCCTCGGAATTTCCAAGCTGCATCATCGTAAATGTACCATCCCACAGCCTTGAATAGCCACGCCCCCCCTGCTTTCTCCATTTTGTGTAAGTGCTGTCCACCATTTTAGTTGCTGTTTTATAGTACGGCCAATATTTCAGTTGTGATTACCAGCCGCCATTTTGTGCACTCCGCGCACCATTTTATGTTTTATCTCTATGGCGAGGGCAATCGTGTCCAGCATGTCTGTTTTGAATCACGATCAGACATGTTCCGGGCGTGTTTGTGACAGCATACCCCATAATTCCATGTCCGTCTTTTAAGTATCTCACTATAGAAGACCAATATTTCAGTTGTTGTTAATTCCTACCAACGCATTTTGTGGCGACTCGCATCCTACCTCCCTTTTGTGTGACTTCGTCGTCCACCAAAGTCCATTTTATGTTAGTAATCTCTAATGGCAGGGGGTGAGGTCTGTGTCCAGCATGTCCTGTTTTGAGTACCAAGAGGCAGACATGTCTGGATGTGTTTTTATAAAGACATACCCATAAATTCCTGGGCATGCCTCATTGTTTGGGGCCTTTATTATGTTGAAGGAGACTCTTTATACGGATCCTATATGTTGCAATAATGTTTTCAATGTATAACATTTGTGTTTTTTTAACCTTAACTATAGAGTTGTGTATATAAAACACATAAGTCCCCTGTAATTAATAATGAAAAATGCAGTATTTCTTCATTTGGCGTGAAAAAGACAAATTACGTTTCTTTCTATTCTCTTCCTTCTCTTCTGTTCGTTCTTCCGCTTTTTTGACCGTATTCTCCTCCCACAGTTTTGAAGTCTATAAAACATGAAATTGGGTACAGACGTGCGGGGCATATAGAGAAGTGTGCTGTCTTCTATCGAAGGAATCCGCGGCAAAGCGTACGGTGTTATCATAGACTTTTCGAGACATTTTTTTCCCCAAGACTATAATGGTAACAATCCTCAAATGTGGAATATTTCAAAAATTTTGTTTCAATGGTCATAAATGTCAAATGGTTCTACCTCCACCCCCCCACACAGACCCAGTACAACCCACCTACGAACCTACCTTTCCATTACTGTGGCAGCCATACTTAAAGGGTAACTACCCTCACAAGACCCAGGTCACACCCTACTGATCTACTTATCCATTACTGTGGCAGCCATACTAAGGTTAACTTACCCTCAACCGACCCGGTACACACACTACGATCTACTTATCCATTTACGGTGGCAGCCATATTTAAGGGTAACTAAAGTCAAAAAAACTAATTGATTTATCCATCCTCAATAAAAAGATAGTTTATGGTTATAAAACCAAAGAAACTATCCCCTCACCAGACCCAGGTACACACACCTACTGATCTACTTATTCCTTACTGTGGCAGCCATATTAAGGGTAACTAAAGTTCAAAAAACTAATTTAGATTTATCCTCATAAAAGGAGAGTTTTTATGGTTATAAACCAAAGAAGACATATCCCCTCAACCAGACCCAGGTACACAACACCTACCGATCTCCTACGCATTTACTATGGCCAGCCATATTTAAGGGTACCTAAAGGCAACAAAACTAATTTAGAATTTTCCTCCATAAAGATGTTTTATGGTTATAACACAAAGAAGACATATTCCACTCAACCAGACCCAAGGTACCCACACCTCTGATCTACTTATCCATTACAGTGGCAGCCATACTTAAAGGGTAACTACCCTCAACAAGACCCAGGTAACCACCTACTGATCTCCTTACGCATTACGTGCAGCCATACTTAACGGGTACTACCCTCAACCAACCCAGGACACACACCTACTGATCTACTTATCCATTACTGTGGGCGCCTACTTAAAGGGTACCTACCCTCACGAGACCCGGTACACCACCTACTGATCTACTTAATCCATTACTGTGTGCACCATACTTACAGGTAACTAAAGTTAAAAAAAACTCTAATTTGAGATTTATCCTCAATAAAAGAATAGTTTTATGGTTAACCACAAAAAAGACTACAACCCCCCACCCAGACCATTTAACACACCCTACTAATCTACTAATCCATTACGGTGGCAAAGCCATATTTAAGGTAACTAAAAGTCAAAAAACTAATTTATACATTATTCCTCAATAAAAGATATTTTTTTATGTTTATACACACAAAAACATACCCCTCAAACAGACCCATGTACACACACCTACTGATCCTACTTATCCATTACTGTGGCAGCCATACTTTAAGGGTAACTAAAGTAAAAACAACAAATTTTAGATTATCCTCCAATAAAAGATAGTTTTTATTTATGGTTTATACCCAACAAAGCATACCCTCAACCAGACCCAGGTACACACACTAACTAATGCTATCTAATCCTTACGGTGGCATGCCATACTTAGAGGGTAACTAAAGTAAAACACAAATTTAGATTATCCTCAATAAAAGATAGTTTTTATGGTTATAACCCAAAAAAGACATACCCCCTCCAACCGACCAGGTACACCACCTACTAATCTACTTATCCATTAACTGTGGCCAGCCATATTTAAAGGGTAACTAAAGTCAAAAAACAAAGTAGATTTTCCTCAATAAAAGATATTTTTTATGGTTGTATAACCACACAAAAAGACATACCCCCTCAACCAGAAGACACAGGTACAACACAAACACCTACTGATCTACTTATCATTACTGTGGCAGCCATACTTCAAGGGTAACTACCTCAACAAGACCCAGGTACACACACTATGATTCTCCTTATCCATTACAGTGGCAGCCATACTTACAGGGTAACTACCTCAACAAGGACCCAGGTACACACACCTACTTAATCTTACTTATCTATTACTGTGCAGCCATACTTAAAGGGTAACCTAAAGTAAAAAAACTAATTTTAGATTTATCTCAATAAAAGATAGTTTTATGGTTATAAACACAAAAAGACATAACCCCCCCCTCAACCAGACCAGGTTTACACACACCTACTAATCTATAATCCATTACGGTGGCAGCCCTATTTAAAGGGTCAACTAAAGTCAAAAACTATTTAAAGATTATCCCTCAATAAAGATAGTTTTATGGTTTATAAACACAAAAGACATCCCACCCCCTCAACCAACCCAGTACCACACCTACTGGATCTACTTATCCAGCCTGTGGCGCCATACTTAAAGGGTAACTAAAGTAAACAAACAAATTTAGATTTATCCTTCATCAAGATAGTTTTTATGGTTTATAAACCAAAAAGCACAGACCACCCAACCACCCAGTACACAACCCTACCTACTACTCTCCATTAACGGTGGCAGCCATATTTAAAGGTAACTAAAGTCAAACAAACAATTTAGTTTTTCCTCAATAAAAGATAGTTTTAATGGTTGTATAAACACCAAAAAGACTATCCCCTAACCAACCCATGTACCCACAACCTATGACTACTATCCCTTACTGGGAAGCCATACTTTAAAGGGGCACTAAAGTCAAAAAAGCAAATTTTGATCATAATCAAAAACTTTGTTTTTTTTTAACCCCCAATGTGATACAGGTAACACGCTACTGACCTACCCCTCCATTACGTTTGCAGCCATACTATTAAAGGGTAACTACGTAAAAAAAACTAATTTGGACACCAATCATCACAAAGTTTTTTCTTTTAACTCTCAACCCCGACACAGGTTCACACACCGACTGATCTACTTATCCATTACTATGGCAGCCAACGTAAAGGGTAACTAAGTAAACAAAAAATCAATTTTTGACCAATCTCTACAAAAAAGTTAGTAGTTTATCCCCCAACTGCATATGAATACACACACCCAACTACCTACCTTTAATGCATCTGACATATTTAAGGGTACGTAAAAAACAACAATTCCACTTCATTGACATTATTGAGTTTTAAAATCTCATGCAGCACCAACGCACAAATTCCCCCTTCCAAAATGCAGTCTTTCAGGCCAAATTCAAAGTGTATCTTAAATTTCCCTTTCTCGTTATTTTTGCACTTATAATACAACCCAGCAAATCACAAAGGTTTACAAAACAATGAAAATCAAAATCCATTACACAGATAACAATAGACATTGTTACCTTATATACAATTTTACAATTTTATTTAAAATGTATCCAGTCAATAGACTGCGTTAGGGTCTGGTCGTCCGTTAGGTAGTAAGTATCTGTGGTGCTCAATAAACCGTGTTGTTTACATAATTCCCTCCCCCGTCAACAGATGACACAAGGGTTAGCGGAGCGATCTCTGAAGACCAGTGTTTGATTTTATAAAGTTTTCGAATTCTCTATTAATCGTTTACCCCCTCCCCCCACCGATGGTGGAATGTTCGCTCAGCAAGTCTTGTAAAAAGGTGTCCGCCCCATGAGGAGGATTTACGTTCAGAAACTTGCTGATTTTGTGTAACTGCACTGTAATTAAGTCTAGTGTTGACCTCGGCACATGCTGTGTTTTTAAATAAATAAGTTCACCCGTTTATTCCATTTTGTTATATCTTATACTGAGCCATTTTTTGTTAATAATTCTCATTTTTCTTAAAGCGTGGTTTTTTACTATTAATGACTCACTTCTAGTTCATAGTGCCATCTGTAGTAGAGATTCAGTGGCGGTGTTGGGTTGTGATGGCATTATACTTCACTCCCGGTGTGTATTAGTGTTTAAACTCATTTTTTTCCTGTTCATCTTGTTTAGCATGGACCATATACTTTTTAGCAGACTGTCGTGTAACCTTATTACTTTATCATCTGATAATAAATCATTTCCTTAAGGATATCGGATATTTCGAATCAAGATCATAATTGTAGTCACCTTTTTGTAACCTCTGTGACCCCCGATTTAAGACGTCTGGCGATCTAGGTCCTGTTTATAAACGGACCAAGTCCATTTTCTCCTCGTGTGTTTTTTCCAGCCCCCGTTTAGCTATAAACTGGTCAGTAATGGGATCAGCAAAACTCAGCAGCGCCCGATAAAACCCGCCTGACTGTTTCATCAACTAGCGTTTCTCTTTAAAATAGTGATTTTTCTATTGCTCATGTTTTATAATTTTACGCCACTTTGTAAGAACCCCCACCTGGTGTTTTTGTTTAAAAGGGATTTTACCTTTAAGAGCCATTGAGACTATTTCACATATGGCCGTCCCCAAGTATTGACCCAGAACACATGATAGGCCTTCTCAGATGTGCGTTGCATTTGTTAAAATTTTAACGTTTCCCAATTACGCACCAGACTCTAGACATGTTTGACTATATTTCGTGTCCTGTATCTAAATGACCTGTCAAGTTTAACTCTCTTTTTAGTTTATTTTTTTCTTTAAAGACATATACAGCTGGAAGATCAGGAAAGAGACGAGTTCTTAATCTATAGTTATCTAGAGTTGTAGATATTAAATCCACAGTAATACCATAAGGCTTCTGGTAGCATCTTCAAGAAAGCCTCTAAAAGAATTGTGACTTACCGGGGTCCACTTTCGGGCTAATGTAGATCTGCAGTTTATTCCCGGGGGTTATTAAAAAGAAATCATATATTTAGTGTTTAAATTTATTGTTCTACTATTTTTCCCTCGACAAAACCCTTTTTTGCATTTTGCAACCCAAACAGGTACATAATACTGAGATTTCCTGTGTGTATAACGTTATTTATAAAAGCTTTTTCAATCTCGGGTTCCACAAGCTGAATCCATACGGTCATCACAACCGTTAAATATTTTTATTAGAGGAAACAAACCTCATTGAACGTGTGGTAATCATTCTATGAACGGTATGTTTGGGTATTTGCCTTTATCGGTTTCAATCGTAAAGAGTCTGCCAGCCCGAATAGAACCGAACCATTTATCAGGCCTATGGATAAATACTGAAGTTTCGCCATTCATCACAGCAAGTTTAACAAAAAACTTTTAACAACCCGATTTGACGTCCAGCTAATATACAGGAAAAGGGGTGTTGGTAAGCGGTGTCCATGCTATCTGCTTAATACCCAAAGGTAGTGTGGTAAAATCCTCAGGCTAGCTGTCTTTTTGTTACACACCCGTTTTGGGTCTTTTGCGATGTTCGGTTCTAGCTGACACGTTTTATCCCCTGACAATACGTTCTGACGTATGATAATTGTTTTTTGATTGACAACGTTGATGGGTCGTCTAAAACTATTTAATTATATATAATTACTGCACACGCTGCCATTTAGGGTTATACCTGTCACGTTTAATGGTTGTCTTACCATTAGACATGCAAATGCCTAATCTTTGGCCCTGCAGATACAAACTCTGTGATCTGGATGTCAGTGGCAGCTCACTAGTTTTAGTTTCGCCAAGATAATCACCCAATGGAGGATTTCACTCACCGACAGAATCTGTGTCGTGGTAAAGACGGCGCTCGCCCATTATCCCGTACCACCGTATCATTCAAGGCCGTTCATTATGCTGTGGTAAAACAAGCAATGAAAATGTTGGTGTCCGTGACAGTGTTGGCAGTCTTTAGCAAATTTCCACTTGACCATCGCTGTGTCATCTAGATAATTCTAGAGATGACACCCATCGTCTGTTGAAAAATGCCTCCTTACTAATTCATCTGCTCCTTGACAATACTGCGTGCAATGGTAATTGTCTTTTGCATTAAAACAATTTAGTTAGCGATTTGTCTTTTTTATGCATTTTTGCTAATGTTCCTTCGGCAATGACACACCCTCTCTAGCTTTGTAATCTCAACGTACTGCTGTTTTTTGTTGTCAGCATCGGTACCCCAGTCCGGATACCCTGAGCCTCCTGCTTTCCCCTTATCCCGTCTGTATCCCTTCTCCATCCTTAATACTCTCTATAGACAACCCACGTACCGGTCAAAGACGCTCCTGATCACTGTGTGTAAGACCTGGCATGGTTCAGCGTAGCGCGTGTACTGCACGGGGGAACATAAGTTTATGGTTTTTTTACTGGAAAGGCCGGAACAAAATAACCCCTTTGGTTGGGTAACTGTAACATCGCACTAAGCCAAAGTACTGTCTCAATGGTTTAAAGTCTCTCGATATATCGCAGGGTGCCCTGTGGTCACATTTTTGTTACAAAGGGGTACAGACTTGTAAATCATAATAGTGTATTTGTTCAATTAGGACCCCTTTATGATATCATTTAATAGCATGTTGTGCGCCCTCCATACAGTGTGCACGGGGGTCCAAAGGTCAGGGGATTCCCTTTCTTTAAGGTACACCTGTATTCTTGGTTAAACTCCCCATATCTCTCCATCGATTTCCCATAGCTCAGCGTAACCACTGCCTATGGATTTGATGTAGTGATTCGTAATTGTTGTTTATGATGCAGCTGCCCAAATTAGCGAAACACATTAAAACAGCCTCCTTGAAGCATGTAGGACAACCTGTAAAAACACCCTGAAATTCAAAGGCTATGGCCTGCCATTTATTTCAGCGTACCCATCATAAATGCTCCCAAAGGTTTTTTCACCCCTGTAACGCGCGTTTTTGTTGTAGTGATCGCCTCTTTTTCTCTGTGTCCCTCAACATTGTTTGAATCTGTTGAATACGTTTACCATTCATTGGTAATTAATCGGGAGGTAAAGCTCGATTGGTGTTTCGTGGGTAAAAAAGTTCAACTTGTAATAGCCATGCATACGCGCTACCACGGGGTGTACTGACAGGGATCCCCCTTATAGTACATTACAATAGTACCATCTTTAGTTGTCTTGTCCCAGATTTGTTAGCCGTGTCTAGTACACTGCTTCTATAACCAACACACCCTGCTTCATAATTATTACATCCTGAATACAGTTTTTTTAAGCTCCCCTGAAAGTTGAAATGCAATGCTGGTTTTCAGTTGACGGTAGTCACCCAGGTCCCTATATAGTTGATAATAATGTATGATTATGGCCCTAATCAGATATATCTAAATAATTGGCCCTACAGTAAAAATGTCATTTGGACTGTAAAGGTTTCCAAAGGCGTTTGTTATACCCACAGTTTTAAACGGAGGAAAATCTGGATCTAAGGTAGAAGGGGGTAGGAATTGGAGTAAAAGGCTGTGGTGAAGGGTTAAAATTATAGGTTCCACTTCTCCTTAATGAAACAACACATCTAGTATTAGGAGGGGCACATACTCTTTCGATGGGTCTGATATGGTCTCTTTGTTACCACCATGTGTTATGGATTATATAGAATTCCATATGTGATGTCCATTTTGCCTATATAAACCATTGAGGCAGTTCTCTGTAAGGCTGGGTAGTGACATGCAACGGATGTGTCCAGTAGTCTCTGCAACGTGTAATAAAGGCACCTCCTTGTTTTATCAAGTTTGGCTTCTGGAGTGTAGTACTGGGTAACAACACTTAAGGTAACCCTATTTGGATCAACATTTTCTCTGGAGGCCCTGCTGAGATCTTCTTTTTGTCAGGGTTCAATCTAGATGGTGGTACTTCAGAAGAGGCGGAGCAATGACTGGTAGGCAAACTCTCACAATGCGCATTGTAAGACCGCTTTGTGTGTCTTATTTCGTGATTTGCTTACCGAAAGTCTTATTCTGTCGGCCGAAGTGCCTCTGTCGGAGATTTTACCCCTTGTATAGGGTGAATATCACTCGAGAATTTATGTGGTCATTTTGGTCTGGCCATAATACTAACAAATTTGTGTGAATGTGTGCTACACCTCTAAAATCTCCAATCGCTAGCCGACGCTAAAAAGCACCGACGAAGGGTGCTAGAGCGTTCAGCTCTTTCACCGGACAGACGAGATTTGTGGCCACAGGGCTCCTACGTGGGGTATAACGTTGTCTGATAGTAAAACCATGACGGCAGATCCTTTGAGAACTCTTCTCGTTAAAAAGTTTGTGCAGAGGGTAAATATACGGGTTGAAAAAGATTCTGACACGAAAGTACACTATTTTCCCTGTTTTCCAGTAATACTAATTTTTGCTATGTCTCATACGATAGTCAGTATTTTAAAATATTCCCGTACAGAGTTAGACATGTCATTGTCAGATCAGGACTGTAAAAAGTTGAAAGATTTGAAAGTTCTACAATGTTGTTGTTAGATGTTGATTTGTCCGTTTTGAAAAGACCGTTAATCTTTAAAAGTCTGAAGTCAGAGCGCGAAACCATAATTTGTACAGCTCATAGGCACATACAACCTCACTCGTATCCAGATGTGACAGTCTTTCCTTCACACATGAAGAGGAAAATAGTTCCATTTTTCAATTTGACAACACTAACAAATTAAGCCAACAGTGGAGGATTTATATTAGGATTTATTCTAAGACTTTGCTGGGGAAAGCCAATTGCACACACTATAAGGCTGTGTGGAAACGTGCATATGGTTCTTGTGCAATCGACTAAACTACAATACACAAGGGGATAGTGCGAACCAAACCGCTCAGACACCTACGTCAGAGCAGGCTACACCCGTGTGGAATAGAAATCAATCAAACAGTAAAATTAAAGCTGTTACCTTGGGTTTATTTTCTAATACCTGCAAGCCTATTTCAACCACTCTCATATTTAATGACCCTTATATTGTGACTGTGAGGGAAAAATTATCACTGATAACGTCTCACACGGAAGAAGGTGTTGAAGACGTGCCATAGGTCTTTTCATCACGAGAATTAAAAGTGGTGCTGGCCATAGTGATCATTCTTTCAAGTCACAATTTTTAAGATTGGAACATAGTCAGTATCACGATAAACATGTAACCCATAAGCAAGCAATAATGGCCCCAAAAGTATGGGGAATTAGACTGTCGCCCCATACCAAGTGGAGTGAGATGACCAGTTGGCAGTGAAACCCGATATTCCATACCATTACAGGGAGATTTGATTTGTTCAGATGGGTACACTAGACAGTAACATAACACACCAGCTCAAAGCAAAGGATAGCGACATCCTTCACCTCTGGACATTAGAAGTGGAGCCCCGCCACAGTTAGTTGTATGGGGCGTCTGACCGTGGCCGGGCTCTCTAGATAGCGCAGTTCCCCTAGATCAGCCCCCTCCTTCACTGATCTGCGAGTGAAATTTGCGAGACCGGCACCGTCATGACGTCACCACGCCGCGTCTAGTATTTAAGACTGACACCGCGGTCACCGGTGCTATTGCAGATCTCTCGTGAGAACACTAGCTCACCCTCCCGCCCTCCCTTTTTTCTTACGTTTATGTACTATATGTTGTGTTATTTATATTTGCTAGTGGTGGAGTCACGCTGGCGGTCACCCTTGCTGAAATTGATGGATCCGTTACATTCCCTCTGCAGACAGAGGTTGCATTCAACGCTGTGTTCTACGTCTGGAATGGGTTACAACCAGTATGGTTATTGGCACGAAGTGGTGTACAGTTTTGTAAATGCAAGGGATATTTTTCAGTTATTTAAATTAATAATTTCAATAAAAAGCCGTGTCCGATTGTTTAAAACCCAAAAAAAAGTGGTGTCTGGTGTCCTAGTTTAATATAGACGGTTCTTTATTGGGGATGCTGGGCTGACCGGGCCTTTTTCCTTTATCCCTCCGCGGTCGCGTACAACGCGCCCCATTCTTAAGAAGAAAAAACACATTGCCAGATGCTTGCTGCATTAGAACAAAATCCACACCAAACACGTCAAATTGACGAGGCATCCACTGTCAATACACAACTGTTTGCTTAAACAGAACTATTAATGCTCTATTACTATTATGCTCATTACTATTAATGCTGGCAACATGGGATGATTTAATGAAATAAACAGTTAAAATTCCAGTGGGATCATATCATTATTTCAGGGGCAATGAGTGCACAATTCCTCCCCTATAAAATAAACCACATTACCGATCCAGTAATCCCCCTTAACAGAAAACGGTTCATTTGGATACGGGAACAGAGGTGTCGAATAGCCGCCGTTACATGCTTAGATCACAAGCTAAACGGCACAGAGGCAGGAGAAGGAAGGGGGGAGTCCCACACTGACTTATACTGGAGGGGGGATCCAGGGAGAACAGGCTGCTGGAAAGAAAAACACACTCCCATTGCAAGCTACTCCCGTGGCATACAGGCTAACCCACACACAGCCAACACTACAGAAAATTCAGGCTGCCATGAAAGAACAGGAAGAAATACTCTGACATACCCATCATCTTGGTTCGAGACCCCCTACTATACTCATGGGTTCCCGGTACGTACTACCGTAGTGCATATGCTGGGGCAGCATACAACACCTACTTGTGTACCCTACACTCCATTTAGTTTACACACTGGTAAAGGCATCAACACCCAAGGGAAAATAAAATAAGTGCTCTTCCTTGAGGGTTACAACGATGTAAAATACTCAACACAGATAACTTGGTCAGATATGGTGACCTTAACATATCAATATAAAGGATGCATGGGAGGGCAGCACTCTGATTAAAGTTCCAATCAAACTGTATTTATTAGTGCTCGACATACAATCAAATACACACAACGTCGGGAGGTTTTCCAACCCCCCTTCCCTCAGGTGCATCACATCTACAGGTGGCAAGGTGTATATATAGTGACATCATCCACAAGCCCCACCTACTATCATGGGGCCTAATTAAAGTGGCCATGTGCTACTAAAGTCAATAAGTGCATAAATAAAAATATCAAAGACTCAAGAATAATTTTACATTCAAACCCTCACGTTACTAATAAAACACTGTTAAAAATAAAATTCTTATTGAAAATTGTATTAATACAATTTCAATTCTACAATCAATCTTAATAAAACAGTGCTCTCATTGCATTCACGTGGGATACAATATGTGAAACATAGATTGTGCCAAGTGTGATACATAAACCTTAATCGTAATAATCTAATAATAAGAAAAAAAATTCAAACATCATTGTTCAGTTTTACATCATAATTCGATCATTATCCAATGGATCTTCCTCATAAGTCGCTTAGTTCTATGCTGTGAAGATCCACTGATGGCGTATGTATTCTTGCAAAGGAAACCAGTGTCCTGGTGCTTCAACTTAACATACAAAATACAATGATAGAGAGATTACTTAGGCTCTCTCTGTTGGTCTAACAACTGTTTTAGACTGATGGTCTGTAATATATGTGATATTCAAATTAGGTAGAGTCTCCAGGAAATATTAGATAGACACCCAGTTGTGTCTATAGTAAGCATCCAGTTAAATTCTTCATTTAGCCTTTAGGTGTGAGTGGTGTGTAAGTGTAAATCCACCACGCTCCTTTGTAATAACAGTGTATAAAGACATACGTCCGTCTAGTCCAACCTATATACCCTACCCACAATGTCTGTATAACAGTTACATAGTAACATAGTATTGGAGGTTGTATAAAGACATACGTCCGTCTAGTCCAACCTTTTTACCCTACCCATAATGTCTGTATAACAGTTACATAGTAACATAGTATTGGCGGTTGTATAAAGACATACGTCCGTCTAGTCTAACCTTTATACCCTACCCATAATGTCTGTATAACAGTTACATAGTAACATAGTATTGGAGGTTGTATAAAGACATACGTCCATCTAGTCCAACCTTTATACCCTACCCATAATGCCTGTATAACAGTTACATAGTAACATAGTATTGGAGGTTGTATAAAGATCAGAGACAAACAGTGTAATGTAAGGGGAAGGATCCTTCACTAACACGGACACTTTCCCTTGTTAACATTGTATAGGGAGAGCTGTGTATAGAGCATACAGAGTGGATAGCCACCCAGTTACATATAATATCCTGGGTACTATCTCCTATATAGCCACCCTGTTACATATAATATCCTGGGTATTATCTCCTATATAGCCACCCTGTTACATTTAATATCCTGGGTACTATCATCTCCTATATAGCCACCCTGTTACATTTAATATCCTGGGTACTATCTCCTATATAGCCACCCTGTTACATATAATATCCTGGGTACTATCTCCTATATAGCCACCCTGTTACATATAATATCCTGGGTATTAACTCCTATATAGCCACCGTTACATATAATATCCTGGGTGCTATCTCCTATATAGCCACCCTGTT
>JAACNH010001078.1:41290-104348 GCA_019447015.1 Hymenochirus boettgeri | reverse complement strand
CTACCAACCCCTACTGTACCCTACTGTAGGGGTTGGTAGAAGATGGTAGGGTACATTAAGGGTTGGTAGAAGATGGTAGAGGACAGTAGGGTACAGTAGGGGTTGGTAGAAGATGGTAGGGTACATTAGGGGTTGGTAGAAGATGGTAGAGGACAGTAGGGTACAGTAGGAGTTGGTAGGGGTTGGTAGAAGATGGTAGAGGACAGTGGGGTACAGTAGGGGTTGGTAGAAGATGGTAGGGTACATTAAGGGTTGGTAGAAGATGGTAGAGGACAGTAGGGTACAGTAGGAGTTGGTAGAAGTTGGTAAGCGTTCACATAGGGTGTGGTAGAAGATGATGTAAGGCAGTAGGGTACATTAGGTGTTGGTAGAAGATGGTAGAAGAGAGTAGGGAACAGTAGGGTTTGGTAGAAAAATGGTAGGGTACATTAGGGTTGGTAGAAGATGGTAGAGGACAGTAGTGTACATTAGGGTTGGTAGAAAGATGGTAGAGGACAGTAGGGTACAGTAGGGGTCAGTAGAAGTTGGTTAGCGTACATTAAGGGTTGGTAGAAGATGGTAGAGGACAGTAGGGTACAGTAGGGGTTGGTAGAAGATGGTAGGATACATTAAGGGTTGGTAGAAGATGGTAAAGGATGGTAGGGTACAGTAGGGGTTTTGTAGAAATGGTAGGGTACATTAAGGGTTGGTAGAAGACGGTAGAGGACAGTAGTGTACATTAGGTCTGGTAGAAGATGGTAGGGTACATTAGGGGTCAGTAGAAGATGGTAGAGGACAGTAGGGTACTGTTGGGGTTGGTAGAAGATGGTTGAGGACAGTAGGTACGTCGGGGTGGTAGAAGATGTAGAGGACAGTAGGGTACAGTAGGGATTGGTAGAAGATGGTAGGGTACTTTAGGGGTTAGTAAAGATGCTAGAGGACAATAGGGTACAGTTGGGGTGGTAGAAGTGGTAGAGGACAGTAGGGTACAGTCGGGGTTGGTAGATGATGGTAGGGTAATAGGGGTTGGAAGAGGATGGTAGAGGACAGTAGGGTACAGTCGGGGTTTGGTAGAAGATGGTCTAGGACAGTAGGGTACAGTCGGGGTTGGTAGAAGATGGTAGAGACAGTAGGGTACAGTAGGGGTTGGTAGAAGATGGTAGGGTACATTAGGGGTTAGTAGAAGATGGTAGAGGACAGTAGGGTACAGTTGGGGTTTGTAGAAGATGGTTGAGGACAGTAGGGTACAGTCGGGGTTGGTAGAAGATGGTAGTAGGACAGTAGGGTACAGTCGGGGTTGGTAGAAGATGGTAGAGGACAGTAGGGTACAGTAGGGATTGGTAGAAGATGGTAGGGTTACATTAGGGGTTAGTAGAAATGGTAGAGAACAATAGGGTACAGTTGGGGTTGGTAGAAGATGGTAGAGGCAGTAGGGTACAGTAGGGGTTGGTAGACGATGGTAGGGTACATTAAGGGTTGGTAAAGATGGTAAGAGGGACAGTAGGGTACAGTAGGAGTTGGTAGAAGATGGTAAGGTACATTAGGGGTTGGTAGAAGATGGTAGAGGACAGTAGGGTACATTAGGGATTGGTAGAAGATGGTAGAAGAGACGTAGGGTACAGTAGGGGTTGGTAGAAAATGGTAGGGTACATTAAGGGTTGGTAGAAGATGTGTAGAGGACAGTAGTGTACTTTAGGGGTTGGTAGAAGATGGTAGAGGACAGTAGGGTACAGTAGGGGTCAGTACAAAATGGTAGGGTACATAAGAGGGTTGTAGAAGATGGTAGAGGACAGTAGGGTACATTAGGGGTTGGTAGAAGATGGTAGAGGACAGTAGGGGTTGGTAGAAGATGGTAGGTTACATTAGGGTTGGTAGAAGATGGTTGAGGACAGTAGGGTACAGTAGGGGTTGGTAGAAGATGGGTAGACACGTAGGGTACATTAGGGTTGGTAGAAGATGGTAGAGGACAGGGGGGGGTGGTGGGGTGTGGTGAAGATGGTGTAGTGGTACATTAAGGGTTGGTAGAAGATGGTTTGAGGACAGTAGGGAACAGTAGGTTGGTTGGTAGAAGATGGTAGAGGACAGTAGGGTACATTAGGGTTGGTAGAAGATGGTTGAGGACAGTGGGCATTAGGGTTGGTAGAAGATGGTGAGGACAGTAGGGTTCATTAGGGTTGTAGAAGATGGTAGAGGACAGTAGGGTACAGTAGGGGTTGGTAGAAGATGGTAGGGTACATTAAGGGTTGGTGAGACGATGGTAGATGGACATAGGGTACAGTAGGAGTTGGTAGAAGATGGTAAGGTACATTAGGGGTTGGTAGAAGATGGTAGAGGACAGTAGGGTACATTAGGGATTGGTAGAAGATGGTAGAAGAAAGTAGGGTACAGTAGGGGTTGGTAGGAGATTGTAAGATTGTAGAATACGGTAGGGATCAGTAGAGAAAGAAGGGCCTGGTTGTGCTGTGACTACCTATAACTGAAATAATAATAATAAAAGGTTGGGAGATGTCACACAGTGTGTGGTTAACAGTTACAGTGTGTGGTTTACAATGATGTGCTCACTGTGTCTGTAGGGGTGGTTTGGTGGTAACAAATCCAGTAACACCCACTGTAGCCTCACAATTGTCACAATTCTTACTGGTTTCCACATTGGGTTTTACTGTAGATCAACCACATAACCATTTCATGACCAGAGACTGAACACACCTTGTATTAAACACAAGCAATTTCCATTGTGAAAAGCAGATCTGATCCAATGGGATTTGTCCAAAATACACAAGGTGTTTGGGCCAAAAATAACCAACCGTGATGCCACTGAACTACCAACTTCCACATCATGGTCAGGTGGTCTGTATAGGAAATGTTTAGCACTGGCTATCCTAACTTCAAGTAGAAGCAGCCAATACCATCAGACCATGGATGGGGACCTGACCAATCCCAATACAGTACGGGAGGTTGGTGCCATTTCATATTGCAGACCAATTCCAATGGAATCTGTTGACATAAACACGACGACAGTAGTATGTGTATGGGGCTTTAATTGTAACCAGTGACACAAAAAAAATCACTGCCGTCAAGTGAATCTCGACTGGAAAAAGATTTGGGGGTTCTGGTAGATAACAGACTTAGCTGTAGCAAACAATGCCAGGTAGCAACAGCTAGAGCTAGCAAGATATTGTCTTGTATAAAGAGGGGAATAGATTCAAGGGAGAAAGATATTATTCTAATGGTGTCAGCTTGAGCTACCAAGATGTTATCTAGCATTAATCCTCTATTATTCTACTATTGATCCAGTGATCACGGGCAGAGGGTAACATTTATGCTGGTTAGACATGGCCGCCAGTTCTCCGTGACCGATAGACGATCTAACTTTTCACCCGAAAATATTGGTTGTTTTGGCAAAAATTGGCCTTGTGTGCACCCAGCCTTAGAGGGACGGCTAAGAAATGTTGAGCGCCACGCAAAGCTCCATTTTTAGATCACGCCCCTTTTCACGCCCCTAAACCACACCCCTTCAATCCTTAAAAACATGTTGGAGCTTTATGGAAAGTTTCTATGTTAGTATTTCCCTGTTATTATTTCACCAAATCCACAATTCCTACAAATACATTGATCAATCTCTACACATCTAGATATAACTCTAGAGTGGATTGATACAGTTCTTATCTCTAGAGGACCCCCTAATAACCTCTCAGACCTCCCAAACAGAAAGACCCCGATAGACAATTGTGTCTACCAATCTGCATGTGCTAAATACATCAGGGAAATCCAACCTTTGGCCCCTCCAAATATTTGCAAAAACCCAGCCATTGGGTCGCTATTGTCGCCATTTCCTTATCGCAACGGCAAAGAACGATATTTATAAAGCCGCGGTATCTGCCGCGTAAAGTATAGCTGCGGTAGGATCCTGTAATAACGGACCTATCGCAATGAATACGCCACTCATTGCCTTATTCGTCCTGTATCAAGGCAAAAAGAGAACATGGCTGCAAGTGAGGGTAACCCACTGACATGCTACATGTATGTATTTTTGCCACCTCCGACTTAACGGCGTTTAATAAATACGATTGAGTAGTTAGCACAGCGATTAGTGAAAAGTTAGCCAAGCTTTATAAACATGCCCCTCTCTCCATATCTGCCCAGAAGGATGACCGGACGTTACGATACGTTTAGAAAGGACACTAGTGGAACTGTATCGATTAGAAATAACGGGACTTGTTGCTGGTAACCGCGAGTTTCATTGACATCCTGTAATGTGTTAATGATCGGGAAAGGCTAAGATTGAAGGGGAATTCAGTCTATATCTGTGTGTATATAACATTGAGTTGCCCGTTAGTATATGAATGTAATGATGCGAGTTTCAGGTAGTTTAAGGACAACTTCACACACCAAAACTGTGCTCCACTGTCTGAAAGTACCCAGGGTAAGGACCCAAACGCACAACTCTCACCCCTGGGTTCACTCTCTAACTCTATATTTACTCACCTAAAGTTTCCTTCAGGGCTCCGATCCTAAAGTCCATTAGCAACTTGGCTAAAAAGTTACAATTATGTACGCTGGATAAAAGGCGCTTGGTGGGGATATGATTACTGTGTATAAATACATTAACGGGCCATACAATAAACTATCTGGGACATTGTTCACCAATAGAACATGTCAGAGGACACGAGGACATCCCTTAAGACTTGAAGAAAAAAGGTTTAAGGCTTCAAGCTCGGAAAGGGTTTGTCACTGTGAGAACGGTAAAGCTATGGAACTGTCTTCCAGTGGACGTTGTTATGGCAGGTTCATTGGTCAGTTTAATAAAAAGCTGGATGAGTTTCTACAAACAAGGAATGTTACAAGTTACTGGGATTGATACATAAAGTAGAGTTGGGAAAGGGTTTGTCACTGTGAGAACGGTAAAGCTATGGAACTGTCTTCCAGTGGACGTTGTTATGGCAGGTTCATTGGTCAGTTTAATAAAAAGCTGGATGAGTTTCAACAAACAAGGAATGTTACAAGTTACTGGGATTGATACATAAAGTAGAGTTGGGAAAGGGTTTTCACTGTGAGAACGGTAAAGCTATGGAACTGTCTTCCAGTGGACTGTGTATGGCAGGTTCATTGGTCAGTTTATAAAAAGCTGGATGAGTTTCTACAAACAAGGAATGTACAGTTACTGGGTATTGATACATAAAGTAGAGTTGGGAAAGGGTTTGTCACTGTGAGAACGGTAAAGTATGGAACTGTCTTCCAGTGGACGTTGTATGGCAGGTTCATTGGTCGTTTATAAAAAGCTGGATGGTTTCTACAAACAAGGAATGTTACAAGTTACTGGATGATATATAAAGTAGAGTTGGGAAAGGTTTGTCACTGTGAGAGACGGTAAAGCTATGGAACTGTCTTCCAGTGGACGTTGTTATGGCAGGTTCATTGGTCAGTTAATAAAAGCTGGATGAGTTCTTACAAACAAGGAATGTTACAAGTTACTGGGATGATACATAAAGTAGAGTTGGGAAAGGGTTGTCACTGTGAGAACGGTAAAGCTATGGGACTGTCTTTTCAGTGGAGTTGTATGGCAGGTTCATTGGTCAGTTTAATAAAGCTGGATGAGTTTCTACAAACAAGGAATGTTACAAGTTACATGGGATTGATACATAAAGTAGAGTTGGGAAGGGTTGTCACTGTGAGAACGGTTAAGCTATGGAACTGTCTTCCAGTGGACGTGTTATGGCAGGTTCATGGTCAGTTTAATAAAAAGCTGGATGAGTTTCTACAAACAAGGAATGTTACAAGTTACTGGGATTGATCACTAAAGTAGAGGGGAAAGGGTTTGTCACTGTGAGAACGGTAAAGCTATGGAACTGTCTTCCAGTGGACGTTGTTATGGCAGGTTCATGGTCAGTTTAATAAAAAGCTGGATGAGTTTCTACAAACAAGGAATGTTACAAGTTACGGATTGATACATAAAGTAGAGTTGGGAAAGGGTTTGTCACTGTGAGAACGGTAAAGCTATGGAACTGTCTTCCAGTGGACGTTGTTATGGCAGGTTCATTGGTCAGTTTAATAAAAAGCTGGATGAGTTTCTACAAACAAGGAATGTACAAGTTACTGGGATTGATACATAAAGTAGAGTTGGGAAAGGGTTTGTCACTGTGAGAACGGTTAAAGCTATGGAACTGTCTTCCAGTGGAGTTGTTATGGCAGGTTCATTGGTCAGTTTAATAAAAAGCTGGATGAGTTTCTACAAACAAGGAATGTTACAAGTTACTGGATTGAAACATAAAGTAGAGTTGGGAAAGGGTTTGTCACTGTGAGAACGGTAAAGCTATGGAACTGTCTTCCAGTGGACGTTGTTATGGCAGGTTCATTGGTCAGTTATAAAAAGCTGGATGAGTTTCTACAAACAAGGAATGTTACAAGTTACTGGGATTGATACATAAAGTAGAGTTGGGAAAGGGTTTGTCACTGTGAGAACGGTAAAGCTATGGAACTGTCTTCAGTGGACGTTGTTTGTTATGGCAGGTTCATTGGTCAGTTTAATAAAAGTGGATGAGTTTCTACAAACAAGGAATGTTCAAGTTACTGGGATTGATACATAAAGTAGAGTTGGGAAAGGGTTTGTCACTGTGAGAACAGTAAAGCTATGGAACGTCTTCCAGTGGACGTTGTTATGGAGGTTCATTGGTCAGTTTAATAAAAGCTGGATGAGTTTTCACAACAAGGAATGTTACAAGTTACTGGGATTAATACATAAAGTAGAGTGGGAAAGGGTTTTCACGTGAGAACGGTTAAAGCTATGGAAACTGTCTTCCAGTGGACGTTGTTATGGCAGGGTCATGTCAGTTAATAAAAAGCTGATGAGTTTCTACAACAAGGAATGTTACAAGTTACTGGGATTGTACATAAAGTAGAGTTGGGAAAGGGTTTGTCACTGTGAGAACGGTAAAGCTATGGAACTGTCTTCCGTGGACGTTGTTATGGGCAGGTTCATTGGTCAGTTTAATAAAAAGCTGGATGAGTTTCTACAAACAAGGATGTTACAAGTTACTGGGATTGATACATAAAGTAGAGAGTGGGAAAGGGTTATCACTGTGAGAACGGTTAAAGCTTGGAAAGTCTTCCAGTGGACGTTTTTGTGAGCAGGTTCATTGGTCAGTTTAATAAAGCTGGATGAGTTTCTACAAACAAGGAATGTTACAAGTTACGGGATGATACAAAAGTAGAGTTGGGAAAGGGTTTGTCAATGTGAGAACGGTAAAGCTATGGAACTGTCTTCCAGTGGACGTTGTAATGGAGGTTCATTGGTCAGTTAATAAAAAGCTGGATGAGTTTCTACAAACAGGATTGTACAGTTACTGGTATTGATACATAAAGTAGAGTTGGAAAGGGTGTCACTGTGAGAACGGTAAAGCTATGGAACTGTCTTCCAGTGGATGTGTTATGGCAGGTTCATTGGTCAGTTTAATAAAAGCTGGATGAGTTTCTACAAACAAGGAATGTTACAAGTTACTGGGATTGATACATAAAGTAGAGTTGGGAAAGGGTTTGTCACTGTGAGAACGGTTAAAGCTATGGAACTGTCTTCCAGTGGATTTGTTATGGCAGGTTCATTGGTCAGTTAATATAAAGCGGGATGAGTTCTACAAACAAGGAATGTACAAGTTACTGGGATTGATACATAAAGTAGAGTGGGAAAGGGTTTGTCACGTGAGAACGGTAAAGTATGGAACTGTCTTCCATGGACGTTTGTTATGGCAGGTTCATTGGTCAGTTAATATAAAAGTGGATGAGTTTCTACAAACAAGGAATGTTACAAGTTACTGGATTGATATATAAAGTAGAGTTGGGAAAGGGTTTGTCACTGGGAGAACGGTAAAGCTATGGAACTGTGCTTCCAGTGGACGTTGTTATGGCAGGTTCATGGTCAGTTTAATAAAAAGCTGGATGAGTTTCTACAAACAAGGAATGTTACAAGTTACTGGGTATTGATACATAAAGTAGAGTTGGGAAAGGGTTTGTCACTGTGAGAACGGTTAAAGCTATGGAACTGTCTTCCAATGGACGTTGTTATGGCAGGTTCATTGGTCAGTTTAATATAAAGCTGGATGAGTTTCTACAACAAGGAATGTTACAAGTTACTGGTATGAATATATAAAGTAGAGTTGGGAAAGGGTTTGCACTGTGAGAACGGTAAAGCTATGGAACTGTCCGTCAAGGACGTTGTTATGCAGGTTCATTGGTCAGTTTAATAAAAGCTGGATGAGTTTCTACAAACAAGGAATGTTACAAGTTACTGGTATTGATACAAAAGTAGAGTTGGGAAAGGGTTTGTCACTGTGAGAACGGTTAAAGCTATGGAACTGTCTTCCAGTGGAGTTGTTTATGGCAGGTTCATGGTCAGTTTAATATAAGCTGGATGAGTTTCTACAAACAAGGAATGTTACAAGTTACTGGGTGATACATAAAAGTAGAGTTGGGAAAGGGTTTGTCACTGTGAGAACGGTAAAGCTATGGAACTGTCTTCCAGTGGACGTTGTTATGGCAGGTTCATTGGTCAGTTAATAAAAAGCGGATGAGTTTCTACAAACAAGGAATTTACAAGTTACTGGGATTGATACATAAAGTAGAGGTGGGAAAGGGTTTATCACTGTGAGAACGGTAAAGCTATGGAACTGTCTTCCAGTGGAGTTGTTATGGCAGGGTTCTTGGTCAGTTTAATAAAAAGCTGGATGAGTTCTACAAACAAGGAATGTTACAAGTTACTGGTATTGATACATAAAGTAGAGTTGGGAAAGGTTTCACTGTGAGAACGGGTTAAAGCTATGGAATGTCTTCCAGTGGACGTTGTTATGGCAGGTTCATTGGTCAGTTTAATAAAAGCTGGATGAGTTTATACAAACAAGGAATGTACAAGTTACTGGTATTGATACATAAAGTAGAGTTGGGAAAGGGTTTGTCACTGTGAGAACGGTAAAGCTATGGAACTGTCTTCCAGTGGACGTTGTTATGGCAGGTTCATTGGTCAGTTAATAAAAAGCTGGATGAGTTTTACAAACAGGAATGTTACAAGTTACTGGGATGATACATAAAGTAGAGTTGGGAAAGGGTTTGTCACTGTGAGAACGGTAAAGCTATGGAACTGTCTTCCCTGGACGTTGTTATGGCAGGTTCATTGGTCAGTTTAATAAAAAAGCTGGATGAGTTTCTACAAACAAGGAATGTTACAAGTTACTGGTATTGACACATAAAGTATAGTTGGGAAAGGGTTTGTCACTGTGAGAACGGTAAAGCTATGGAACTGTCTTCCAGTGGACGTTGTTATGGCAGGTTCATGGTCAGTTTAATAAAAAGTGGATGAGTTTCTACAAACAAGGAATGTTACAAGTTATGGATTGATACATAAAGTAGAGTGGGAAAGGGTTTGTCACTGTGAGAACGGTTAAAGTATGGAACTGTCTTCCAGTGGACGTTGTTATTGCAGGTTATGGTCAGTTTAATAAAGCTGGATGGGTTTTACAAACAAGGAATGTTACAAGTTACTGGGATTGATACATAAAGTGTAGTTGGGAAAGGGTTTGTCACTTGTGAGAACCGTAAAGCTAGGGAACTGTCTTCCAGTGGACATTGTTATGGCAGGTTCATTGGTCAGTTTAATAAAAAGCTGGATGAGTTTCTACAAACAAGGAATGTTACAAGTTACTGGGATTGATACATAAAGTAAGTTGGGAAAGGTTTGTCACTGTGAGAACGGTAAGCTATGGAACTGTCTTCCAGTGGACGTTGTTTAGTGCAGGTTCATTGGTCAGTTTAATAAAAGCTGGATGAGTTTCTACAAACAAGGAATGTTTACAAGTTACTGGATTGTATATAAAAGTAGAGTTGGGAAAGGGTTTGTCACTGTGAGAACGGTAAAGCTATGAACGTCTTTCCAGTGGACGTTGTTATGGCAGGTTCATTGGTCAGTTTAATAAAAAGCTGGATGAGTTTCTACAAACAAGGAATGTTACAAGTTACTGGGGATTGATCTAAAGTAGATTGGGAAAGGTTTGTCACTGTGAGAACGGTAAAGCTATGGACTGTCTTCCAGTGGACGTTGTATGGCAGGTTCTTGGTCAGTTTAATAAAAGCTGGATGAGTTTCTACAAACAAGGAATGTTACAAGTTACTGGGATTGATACATAAAGTAGAGTTGGGAAAGGGTTTGTCACTGTGAGAACGGTAAAGCTATGGAACTTCTTCCAGTGGACGTTGTTATGGCAGGTTCATTGGTCAGTTTAATAAAAAGCTGGATGAGTTTCTACAAACAAGGAATGTTACAGTTACTGGGATTGATACATAAAGTAGAGTTGGGAAAGGGTTTGTCACTGTGAGAACGGTAAAGCTATGGAACTGTCTTCCAGTGGACGTTGTTATGGCAGGTTCATTGGTCAGTTTAAAAAAAGCTGGATGAGTTTCTACAAACAAGGAATGTTACAAGTTACTGGATTGATACATAAAGTAGAGTTGGGAAAGGGTTTGTCACTGTGAGAACGTAAAGCTATGGAACTGCTTCCAGTGACGTTGTTATGGCAGGTTCATTGGTCAGTTAATAAAAAGCTGGATGAGTTTCTACAAACAAGGAATGTTACAGTTACTGGATTGATACATAAAGTAGAGTTGGGAAGGGTTTGTCACTGTGAGAACGGTAAAGCTATGGAACTGTCTTCCAGTGGACGTTGTTTGGCAGGTTCATTGGTCAGTTTAATAAAAGCTGGATGAGTTTCTACAAACAAGGAATGTTACAAGTTACTGGGATTGATACATAAAGTAGAGTTGGGAAAGGGTTTGTCACTGTGAACGGTAAAGCTATGGAACTGTCTTCCAGTGGACGTTGTTATGGCAGGTTTCATTGGTCAGTTTAATAAAAAGCTGGATGAGTTTCTACAAAACGGAATGTTACAAGTTACGTGGATTGATACTAAAGTAGAGTTGGGAAAGGGTTTGTCACTGTGAGAACGTAAAGCTATGGAACTGTCTTCCAGTGGACGTTGTGTATGGCAGGTTCATTGGTCAGTTTAATAAAAAGCTGGATGAGTTTCTACAAACAAGGAATGTTTCCAAGTTACTGGGATTGATACATAAAGTAGAGTGTGGAAAGGGTTTGTCACTGTGAGAACGGTAAAGCTATGGAACTGTCTTCCAGTGGACGTTGTTATGGCGGTTCATTGGTCAGTTTAATAAAAGCTGGATGAGTTTCTACAAACAAGGAATGTTACAAGTTACTGGTATTAATACTAAGTAGAGTTGGGAAAGGGTTTTCACTGTGAGAACGGTAAAGCTATGGAACTGTCTTCCAGTGGACGTTGTTATGGCAGGTTCATTGTCGTTAATAAAAAGCTGGATGAGTTTCTACAAACAAGGAATGTTCAAGTTACTGGGATTGATACATAAAGTAGAGTTGGGAAGGGTTGTGTCACTGTGAGAACGGTAAAGCTATGGAAACTGTCTTCCAGTGGACGGTGTTATGGCAGTTCATTGGTCAGTTTAATAAAAAGCTGGATGAGTTTCTCACAAACAAGGAATGTTACAATTACTGGGATTGATACATAAAGTAGAGTTGGAAAGGGTTTGTCACTGTGAGAACGGTAAAGCTATGGAACTGTCTTCCAGTGGACGTTGTATGGCAGGTTCATTGGTCAGTTTAATAAAAGCTGGATGAGTTTTCTACAAAACAAGGAATGTTACAAGTTACTGGATTGATACATAAAGTAGAGTTGGGAAAGGGTTTGTCACTGTGAGAACGGTAAAGCTATGGAACTGTCTTCCAGTGGACGTTGTATGCAGGTTCATTGGTCAGTTTAATAAAAAGCTGATGAGTTCTAACAACAAGGATGTTACAAGTTACTGGTATTGATACATAAAGTAGAGTTGGGAAAGGGTTTGTCACTGTGAGAACGGTAAAGCTATGGAACTGTCTTCCAGTGGAGTTGTTATGGCAGTTCATTGTCAGTTTAATAAAAAGTGGATGAGTTTCTACACAACAAGGAATGTTACAAGTTACTGGGATTGATACATAAAGTAGAGTTGGAAAGGGTTGTCACTGTGAGAACGGTAAAGCTATGGAACTGTCTTCCAAGTGGACGTTGTGTATGGCAGGTTCATTGGTCAGTTTAAATATAAAGCTGGATGAGTTTCTACAAACAAGGAATGTTACAAGTTACTGGGATTGATACATAAAGTAGAGTTGGGAAAGGGTTTGTCACTGTGAGAACGGTAAGCTATGGAACTGTCTTCCATGTACGTTGTTATGGCAGGTTCATTGGTCAGTTTAATATAAAGCTGGATGAGTTTCTACAAACAAGGAATGTTACAAGTTACTGGTTATATACATAAAGTAGAGTTGGGAAAGGGTTTGTCACTGTGAGAACGGTAAAGCTATGGAACTGTCTTCCAGTGGACGTTGTTATGGCAGTTCATTGGTCAGTTTAATAAAAGCTGGATGAGTTTCTACAAACAGGAATGTTACAAGTTACTGGTATTGATACATAAAGTAGAGTGGAAAGGGTTTGTCACTGTGAGAACGGTTAAAGCTATGGAACTGTCTTCCAGTGGACGTTGTTATGGCAGGTTCATTGGTCAGTTTAATAAAAAGCTGGATGAGTTTCTACAAACAAGGAATGTTACAAGTTACTGGTATTGATACATAAAGTAGAGTTGGGAAAGGGTTTGTCACTGTGAGAACGGTAAAGCTATGAACTGTCTTCCAGTGGACGTTGTTATGGCAGGTTATTGGTCAGTTTTAATAAAAGCTGGATGAGTTTCTCACAACAAGGAATGTTACAAGTTACTGGTATTGATACATAAAGTAGAGTTGGGAAAGGGTTTGTCACTGTGAGAACGGTAAAGCTATGGAACTGTCTTCCAGTGGACGTTGTTATGGCAGGTTCATTGGTCAGTTTAATAAAAGCTGGATGAGTTTCTACAAAAAGGAATGTTACAAGTTACGGATTGATAATAAGTAGAGTTGGAAAGGGTTGTCACGTGAGAACGGTGAAAGCTATGGAACTGTCTTCCAGTGGACGTTGTTATGGCAGTTCATTGGTCAGTTTAATAAAAAGCTGGATGAGTTTTCTACAAACAAGGAATGTTACAAGTTACTGGTATTGATACATAAAGTAGAGTTGGGAAAGGGTTTTCACTGTGAGAACGGTTAAAGCTATGGAACTGTCTTCCAGTGGATGTTGTTATGGCAGGTTCATTGGTCAGTTTAATAAAAAGCTGGATGATTTATACAACAAGGAATGTTACAAGTTACTGGGATTGATACATAAGTAGAGTTGGGAAAGGGTTTTCACTGTGAGAACGGTATAAGCTATGGAACTGTCTTCCAGTGGACGTTGTTATGCAGGTTCATTGGTCAGTTTTATAAAAAGTGGATGAGTTTCTACAAACAAGGAATGTTACAAGTTGGTATTGATACATAAAGTAGAGTTGGAAGGGTTGTCACTGTGAGAACGGTAAAGCTATGGAACTGTCTTCCAGTGACGTTGTTATGGCAGGTTCATTGGTCAGTTTAATAAAAAGCTGGATGAGTTTCTACAAACAAGGAATTACAAGTTACTGGGATTGATACATAAAGTAGAGTGGGAAAGGGTTTGTCACTGTGAGAACGGTAAGCTATGGAACTGTCTTCCAGTGGACGTTGTTATGGCAGGTTCATTGGTCAGTTTAATAAAAAGCTGGATGGGTTTCTACAAACAAGGAATGTTACAAGTTACTGGTATTGAACATAAGTAGAGTTGGGAAAGGGTTTGTCACTGTGAGAACGGTAAAGCTATGGAACTGTCTTCCAGTGGACGTTTGTATGGCAGGTTCATTGGTCAGTTTAATAAAACGTGGATGATTTCTACAAACAAGGAATGTTACAAGTTACTGGATTGACTCATAAAGTAGAGTTGGGAAAGGGTTGGTCACGTGAGAACGGTTAAAGCTATGGAACTGTCTTCCAGTGGCGTTGTTTATGGCAGGTTCATTGGTCAGTTTAATAAAAAGCTGGATGAGTTTCTACAAACAAGGAATGTTACAAGTTACTGGGATTGATACATAAAGTAGAGATGGGAAAGGGTTTGTCACTGTGAGAACGGTAAAGCTATGGAACTGTCTTCCAGTGGACGTTGTTATGGCAGGTTCATTGGTCAGTTTAATAAAAAGCTGGATGGGTTTCTACAAACAAGGAATGTTACAAGTTACTGGGATTGATACATAAAGTAGAGTTGATCCAGGGAAATTTCCGATTGCCACTTGGGGTCAGGAAGGAATTTTTTCCCCCTTCATAAATTTGGTGGGTTTTTTTTGCCTTCCTCTGGATCAACAGGAAATGAGGATATTGCTAGATGGGTTGGACTGGATGGACGTATGTCTTTATTCAACCTCAGATACTATACTATACTATACTACACTATACTATACTGTATTATACTATACTATACTTTATTTTACTATACTGTTTACTCAATTTTGCTATTACTAATTACTCACTATTATTTTTAATATTTACTCACTTTTACTTTTAATATTTACTCACTATTACTAATTACTCACTATTACTATTACTAATTACTCACTATTACTTTTACATTTTACTCACTATCACTAATTACTATTTACTCATTATTGCTATTACTAATTACTCACTATTACTTCTAATATTTATCACTATTACAATTTATTTACTATTCCTGGTTCTTACATTTTACTCACTATTACTATGACTAATTACTCACCATTATTAATCACTCACTATCAAGTGTTGACATCGCACTAAAATCCTTTGCTCGTAGGAGTGACCAGTACTGTCCACACCTACCAGCTGTGATACAGTGCATTACTGGCAACGCACTGTTTGCAGCAGTTTGCTGTGTTATCACATAGCAGACACCACAAAAAAATTGCAGTGAGACGTTTCCCACATCGGCACGCTGACACTAGTGTGAACTCAGACTTACTATGTACTCACTATTGCTATTACTAATTACTCACAATTACTATTTACTCATTATTGCTATTACTAATTACTCACTGTTACTTTTAATATTTACTCACTATTATTAATCACTCACTATTTCTAATTATTCATTGCTATTACTAATTACTCACTATTAATTTTTATATTTACTCACTATTACGAATTACTCACTATTACTACTTACTCATTATTGCTATTACTAATTACTCACTATTACTTTTAATATTTACTCACTATTACTACTTACTCATTATTGCTATTACTAATTACTCACTGTTACTTTTAATATTTACTCACTATTATTAATCACTCACTATTTCTGATTATTCATTGCTATTACTAATTACTCACTATTAATTTTTATATTTACGCACTATTACGAATTACTCACTATTACTACTTACTCATTATTGCTATTACTAATTACTCACTATTACTTTTAATATTTACTCACTATTACTACTTACTCATTATTGCTATTGCTAGTTACTCACTATTACTATTTACTCTTTATTGCTATTACTAATTACTCACTATTTCAATAATTATTTACTCAAAAATACTATGACTTATGTACTCACTATTTCTATTACTAACACGCTATTACTATCAATTACTATTTACTCATTTTATTATTTACTCACTATTTCAATAACTATTTACTCCCTATTATTTTTATTTACAATAACTTTTTACTCACATTACTTAAAATTTACTCACAATAAGTATTACTACTTACTCACTATTACTATCATTTTTATTTAATATTACTATTATTTATCACTATTACAATTTATTTACTATTCCCGGTACTTAAAATTTACTCACTATTACTATTACTAATTACTCACCATTATTATTTACTCACTATTAGTGCCTGTTTACACTAGGGGACATTTTGGTGCGATGCCAAGCATTAACATCGCACCCAAACACTTTGCTTGTAGGAGTGAACGGTACTGCCCCACCTACCAGCTGTGATACAGTGCATTACTGGCAACGTTCTGTTTGCTGCAGTTTGCTGTGTTATCGCATTGCGGTGCCATTGAAATCAATGGACACCGCTATGCGATAACGAAGGGGATCACCACACAAAATCTCCGTGCGACGTTCCCCACAGTGGTACACTGACACTAGTGAGAGCTCAGACTTACTATGTACTCACTATTGCCATTACTAATTAGTCACTATTATTATTTACTTACTATTACTAATTACTCACTATTACTATTGACTTACTAATGCAATTACTAATTATTTTGTTTCTAATACTATTCACTCACAATTACTGTTACTTACTATTACTACTACTTTTTACTCACTATTTCTATTACTAACACTCACTAGTACTTACGATTTACTCCCTTTTACTATTACTTACAATGTACTCATTCACTATTACTACTATTCCACTAACTTACTATTATTATTTATTCACTATGACTAATTAATTACTCACTATTACTAATTACTCACTATGACTAATTACTCACTATTATTATTATTTACTCACTGTGACTAATTACTCACTATTACTAATTATTCACTATTATTATTAATTACTCACTATTACTAATTACTCACTATTATTATTATTATTTACTCACTATGACTAATTACTCACTATTACAGCCTCTCATTCTGCGTTAAGACCGTGAGTATTTGCAGCTTTTAGAATTATAGATTTGTTTTTATGATAGAATTGCCCATTAAGTTCTTTTCTTCTGTTTTCTTCTGTCATTTCCGTTCTGCAGATTGGTGGACGATGAAGATCTGATGCTGGTTATGGCCGTTTCTGGGTTCAATAAAAACTGCCTATAACGTCCCCTTCTGGTAAAGCTGGAAAGCAATATGGCCGCTGGAGTGAGAACTTCCAAGTCCAGTCTCCACCTAGAGCCTCCAGTATTTGTCATGTGCATTGGGGTTCTGTTCAGAGCCTTGTGTTCCTGCTGCCCTACGGCTTGTGAGTGTCCTACCGATGAAAACTCCACCCTCTGCCGCCATCGCCTCCTCAGCTTGGTTCCTCACAACATCCCCTTCTCCTCCCACCTCGTAGACCTTAGCTACAATCACATCCGGTCAGTGCCATCTACTGCATTTCACCACCTCGATTACCTTCAGGAACTGGACTTGAGTTACAACCAGCTGTCTAGAATAGAGCCAGAAGTCTTTAGCAGATTGACCAAGCTCAGAGTCCTGCTCCTCAATCACAATCATCTCAAATTGTTACCCCCCGGAGTTTTCCTAGGGATGCCTGTTCTGTCACGGCTGGACATCCGCGGAAACCAGTTGGTCATAATTCTAGACCAAACTTTTCAAGGCCTAAGGGTATTAAAGCAACTGGAAGCTGGTGAAAATCCCTTGCTCTTCATTTCTCCTGGAGCGTTTCTTGGAATGCGACAGCTCCAGAGGCTGGAACTACAGGAGACCAAACTTGGCAATGTCCCCTCAAGGGCCCTGTCCTCTCTGCCCCAGCTCTCAGAACTTAAATTGGGTGGAATAAGCAGCACTGTTCTTAGGGATCTCTCCTTCCCAGGGATCCCATGGCTACGGGTCCTGGACATGAACCGGTGGACCTCTCTGGAATCCCTTGAGTCTCACAGTCTGTCTGGATTAAACCTTAGCTCCTTATCCATAACCTACAGCAATCTTAGTTCAATCCCAGTTGAAGCTCTGAGAGTCCAAATTTACCTGCAGAGATTGGACCTTTCCCATAACCCAGTCTCTGAGATTCCAGTTCGAGGTTTCAGCACAATGAGGGTGCTGGAAGAACTGCGTTTGTGTGGAGGTAGACTACGTTCTGTGCATTCTCAGGCCTTCTATGGACTTAGTCGCCTGCGTTTACTGGATCTTTCAGACAACCCACTCAGTTGGCTTGCAGAAGACTCCCTACCTACTCCTCTTGGGATCCTGGAGACCCTGTTTCTGTCTGGGACCATGCTGTCATGTGATTGTAGACTCTGTTGGCTTTTACACCGTAGGATTCATTTTGGTGGGAAACCTCCTCTTTGTGAAGCTCCATCGTCACTCAAAGGAATGGTGATCCCAGAGAAACCACAGGCGATTTGCCCTGATTTATTTAACTGCCAGCCTCCAAGGATAGATAGCAGTGGAATACATGAGCTCATAGTGCAGGAAGGGGATATACTGACCATTATTTGCCACAGTCTAGGGGTACCCATGCCCTCTATCCAGTGGGTACTACCACAAACCCCCAAATCGGAAGGCAATAAGACAATAAAAATGGGACCAGTATGTCCAACCACTAAACTTCCTCAAACCACAACAGAACATCCCACTGCTACAGTGTCAACAGCCACCGGCTCTCAGGTCTTGGAGACCCCGGAGAATTCCCAGTTACCAGATGTGAAAAGGGTCATTATCCTTCCGGACGATTCTCTCCATTTTCGCCCAGTTCAGGTGGAGGACACTGGGGCTTATCTCTGCGTGGCCAACAACGTGGCTGGAAATGACACGGCTTGGGTACATCTGAAAGTCATTCCATTCAACAACAGCAAGGTGACCCCTTCCACCAACAACAGTCGTCTCCTCGTGGTCATCACAGCTGGTGGACTTCTGCCCTTCATCAGCTCGGTGACACTTTGCTTCATCTTCATGTTGCTCTGGAGCAAAGGGAGGGGGAATATCAAACATACGGCCGTCATAGAATATGTACCGAGAGGAACCAGAGGAGAACCAGAGACAGAGGACAATAAGTTCACCATGAAACTTCTATGAACAGTTACAACCAATGGGAATTCAGAGAGGATAATTGAGAGTGTATCAATGTAAAAAACACGTATGATATATGTCTCAATATCGAGTCAATATGGAGTCTGATATGATACACGTATGATATACGTCTCAATATTGGGTCAATATAGAGTCTGATATGATACACGTATGATATACGTCTCAATATCGAGTCAATATGGAGTCTGATGTGATACACATATGATATGCAGTACGTCTCCAAGTAGAGTTAATATGGAGTCCGATATTATACACATATGATATACGTCTCAATATCAAGTCAATATGGAGTCTGATGTGATACACATATGATATATGTCTCAATATTGAGTCAATATGGAGTCTGATATGATACACGTATGATATACGTCTCAATATCGAGTCAATATGGAGTCTGATATGATACACGTATGATATACGTCTCAATATTGGGTCAATATGGAGTCTGATATGATACACGTATGATATACGTCTCAATATTGGGTCAATATGGAGTCTGATATGATACACGTATGAAATACGTCTCAATATCGAGTCAATATGGAGTCTGATGTGATACACATATGATATATGTCTCAATATTGAGTCAATATGGAGTCTGATGTGATACACGTATGATATACGTCTCAATATCGAGTCAATATGGAGTCTGATATGATACACGTATGAATATACGTCTCAAATATTGGGTCAATATGGAGTCTGATATGATACACGTATGATATAGTCCTCAATATTGGGTCAATGGGTCTGATATGATACACAGTGATATACGTCTCAATATCGAGTCAATATGGAGTTCTGATGTGATACACTATGATATAGTCTCAATATGAGTCAATATGGAGTCTGATGTGATACACGTATGAATACGTCTCAATATCGAGTCAATAGGAGTTCGTGAGGTGATACACATATGATATGCTGTACGTCTCCAAGTAGAGTTAATATGGAGTCCGATATTATACACGTATGATATACGTCTCAATATCAAGTCAATATGGAGTCTGATGTGATACATGTATGATATACGTCTCAATATCGAGTCAATATGGAGTCTGATATGATACACGTATGATATACGTCTCAATATCGAGTCAATATGGAGTCTGATATGATACACGTATGATATACGTCTCAATATTGAGTTCGATATGATACACGTATGATATACGTCTCAATATGGAGTCTGATATGATACACATATGATATACGTCTCAATATCGAGTCAATATGGAGTCTGATATGATACACATATGATATACGTCTCAATATCGAGTCAATATGGAGTCTGATATGATACACGTATGATATACGTCTCAATATTGAGTCAATATTGAGTTCGATATGATACACGTATGATATATGTCTCAATATTGGGTCAATATGGAGTCTGATATGATACACGTATGATATACGTCTCAATATTGAGTCAATATTGAGTTCGATATGATACACGTATGATATATGTCTCAATATCGAGTCAATATGGAGTCTGATGTGATACACGTATGATATACGTCTCAATATCGAGTCAATATGGAGTCTGATGTGATACACGTATGATATACATCTCAATATTGGGTCAATATGGAGTCTTATATGATATCCGTCTCAATATCGAGTCAATATGGAGTCTGATATGATACACGTATGATATACGTCTCAATATCGAGTCAATATGGAGTCTGATACGATACACGTATGATATACGTCTCAATATCGAGTCAATATGGAGTCTGATATGATACACGTATGATTACGTCTCAATATTGTCAATATGGAGTCTTGGATAATACACGTATGATATACGTCTCAATATCGAGTCAATATGGAGTCTGATATAATACACGTATGATATACGTCTCAATATCGAGTCAATATGGAGTCTGATATAATACACGTATGATATACGTCTCAATATCGAGTCAATATGGAGTCTGATATGATACACGTATGATATACATCTCAATTTCGAGTCAATATTGAGTTCGATATGATACACGTATGATAAATGTCTCAAAATTGGGTCAATTTGGAGTCTGATATGATACACGTATGATATACGTCTCAATATTGAGTCAATATTGAGTTCGCTATGATACATGTATGATATACGTCTCAATATCGAGTCAATATGGAGTCTGATGTGATACACGTATGATATATGTCTCAATACTGAGTCAATATGGAGTAGGATACGATACACGTATGATATACGTCTCAATATCGAGTCAATATGTGAGTCTGATATGATACACGTATGATATCGTCTCAATATCGAGTCACATATGGAGTCTGTATATAACACGTATGATATATCAATATCGAGTCAATATGGAGTCTGATATAATACACGTATGATATACGTCTCAATATCGAGTCAATATGGAGTCTGATATAATACACGTATGATATACGTCTCAATATTGGGTCAATATGGAGTCTGATATGATACACGTATAATATACGTCTCAATATTGGGTCAATATGGAGTCTGATATGATACACGTATGATATACGTCTCAATATCGAGTCAATATGGAGTCTGATATGATACACATATGATATACGTCTCCAAGTAGAGTTAATATGTAGTCCGATATTATACACATATGATATATGTCTCAATATCAAGTCAATATGGAGTCTGATGTGATACACGTATGATATACGTCTCAATATCGAGTCAATATGGAGTCTGATATGATACACGTATGATATACGTTTCAATATCGAGTCAATATGGAGTCTGATATGATACACATATGATATACGTCTCAATATCAAGTCAATATGGAGTCTGATGTGATACACGTATGATATACGTCTCAATATCGAGTCAATATGGAGTCTGATATGATACACGTATGATATACGTCTCCAAGTAGAGTTAATATGTAGTCCGATATTATACACATATGATATACATCTCAATATCAAGTCAATATGGAGTCTGATATGATACACGTATGATATACGTCTCAATATCGAGTCAATATGGAGTCTGATATGATACACGTATGATATACGTCTCCAAGTAGAGTTAATATGCAGTCCGATATTATACACATATGAAATACGTCTCAATATCAAGTCAATATGGAGTCTGATGTGATACACGTATGATATATGTCTCAATATTGAGTCAATATGGAGTCTGATGTGATACACATATGATATGCTGTACGTCTCCAAGTAGAGTTAATATGGATCTGATATGATACACGTATAATATACGTCTCAATATTGGGTCAATATGGAGTCTGATATGATACACGTATGATATACGTCTCAATATCAAGTCAATATGGAGTCTGATGTGATACACGTATGATATATGTCTCCAATTAGAGTTAATATGGAGTCCAATATGATACATGTATGATATATGTCTCCAAGTACAGTTAATTTGGAGTATGATATGATACACGTATGATACATATCTCAATCTTTTGTCAATATGGAGTCTAATATGATACACGTATGATACATATCTCAATCTTTTGTCAAAAGGGAGTCTAGTATATTGCTGTAAGAAACTCCTCGCTCTGTTTACTTATATTATGTATTACCTGTGTATGTAATATGTATGACTTTGTATAACATGTATTACCCTGTATGTAATGTATGACTGTGTAATTGTAAAGCGCCACGGAAGATGTTGGCCCTATATAAATCAATAATAATAATATGATACATGCATGATACATTTCTCAATCTAGTGACAATATGAAGTCTAATATGATACATGTATGATACATGTCTCAATCTAGGGACAATATGGAGTTTGATAAGATACACGTATGATACAGCAATGTTTGTACAGAATATCTATTTTGTTCACACACCACTTCACTGGTCAAGCAGATTTTTGTGTGTTCATGACTTTAACATGTGGCTGAGACCTGCAGAGTTACATGGAACGCTATGATACACGTCTCAATGCACAATGGAGTCTAAAATACACGTATAATACACGTCACAATATACAGTCTGATATGTTATATGTTTGATACATGTCTGAAAGTCATGATTAAACTGTAATTAAATAATAAGATTGGAACATGATTTTGTTAATTAAAGGTGATCTCTCCTTGTAATCTCTCTGTCCATGAACATTAAATCGTCCCCAGTAATAACATTGACCTGTTCCTACCCCTAATGGGAATGTTGAGTTATTTTTATAATCCAGTAAGATTGATTGTAGACCTGCAGTCTCTGGCTCCCTCTAGTGGTAATAGACTGCAAGTGATTTATGTGGACCATTCAGAAATAGACCTCTGATTTTTGGAGTTTGTCACTCTGCTGTGACTACACTACCCAGCATCCCCTGCCAACCCTTATCTGCCAGGGATGAGAACACAAGGGGGTACAATGGGGAAGTTTCCTTGATGTTGCCATTTATTTTAACGTAAATCTGGTTAGGATACCCAGCCAGTCTGAAAAGTGGTTCTACACTCTGTTATCTATAGAATAACTACATCATTTTATTGGGGGGTATTATGGGTGGTGGGGGCATTATGAGGGTATTATGGGGGTATCATGGGGTATTTGGGGGGCATTATGGGGGTGTTATCAGGTCTCATGGGGTATAAGGGGGTACCATTCAAGGACCAAGAGACTCTAATAAATTCCCATTTACCCTATTCGAACAATCTCCTGCATATTGGAATTTCCCCCATAAAGTTGGAAATAAGTGAATGGTACCCAGGACTTCCGTATCCATCAATCTATTGACTGTTTGTCCTCTAGACGGTCTCTAGCCCCACAGGGACTGGCGCGTATCCCCCAGAAAGCAACACGTAAGGTTAGTCCCATCAAGCTGTGTGGTTATCAGGGGAAGGGGGTTGAGTGATAGGGGTACAAGATAAAACGTAATAAAATACACTACAAGCAAAGTCTCGTCCAATTGCAGATCCAACACTAGGGGCATGCTGCGTATTACGATGCTTGCATTGGTCTCTAAGCCCCCAAACCTCGTTCACAGGAATAAGTTGGTTATTACAAGTTTATTAATTAATGCACATAGTAAACTATAGTAATGGAGTTTGATCCATTTGGGGTTTAACAAACCTGGTTCCACACACCATTGAATAACTTCTGTGTTAAGTGAATCTGTAATGGAAAAAGATGTGGGGGGTTACTGGTGAGATAACGGACTTAGCGTGTAGCAAACAATGCCAGGGTAGCAAACAGCTAGAGCTAGCAAGAGAGATTGTCTTGTATTAAAGAGGGGAATGGAATCAAGGGAGAAAGTAGTTATGTTTCCCTCTTACAAAGGCCTGGTAAAGGCCTCATTTGGAATATGCGGTTTCAGCAGTTTTGGAATCTATACGAAAAGGGACATCTTGGAAATAGGCAGTTCAGAGAAGGGCAACTAAATTTAAAAAGGGAATGGAGAGGGCATTTGAATATGCAGGCAAGTAGACAAGTTATAACTAAATTAATAAGGGGAATGGAGGGGCTGGACTATGCAGGCAGATGAGACAAGTTATAACTAAATTAATGAAGGGGAATGGTAGGGCTTGACTATGAGGCAGATTAGAAAGTTAAAATAAATTAATAAGGGGAATGGAGGGGCTTGAATATACAGACAGATTAGACAAGTTATTAGCTAAATTAATAAGGGGAATGGAGGGGGCTTTGAAATACAGACAGATTAGATAAGTTCTAACTAAATTAAAAGGGGAATGCGAGGGGCTGACTATGCAGGCAGATTAGAAAAGTTCTAACTAAAGTAATAAGGGAATGGAGGGGCTTGACATTGCAGGCAGATAGCAAGTTAGAACTAAATTAATAAGGGAATGGAGGGGCTGACTATGCGGCAGATTAGACAAGTTATTATAACTAAATTAATAAAGGGGGATGGAGGGGCTTGGGCACTATGCAGGCAGATTAGACAAGTTAGGGCTGGTTTACATTGGAGAGCGACGTGCGTGGGGACCATGATCCTTTATATAAATAATTAAGGCCCATTACAGTGAACTTCATGGTGCATTTTCACTAATAGGTCATACTCAGAGGGACACGTGGACTTCCTTTAAGGTGGTGGAAGAAAAGAAGTTTAATCTTCAAGTGTGGAAAGGTTTCTTACAGTTTGAGAACGGTGACACACGTGAAACTGTCTCCACAGATTGTGGTATGGCAAGTTCATTGAATAACTGGTATTAATACATTTATTACTGTAATTCTGGTTGGTACGGGGGATATATATAATTATTGAGATTACTGGATTAACATATACTGTAGTTCTGGGTTGGTACGGTGTATACTATACTAATATTGAGGAATTACTTGGGTATCCAACATATCTGTAGTTCATGGTGTGGTACAGGATTACTAGTATAATATTGAGAATTAATGGTATCACAACATATACTGTAGTTCTGGTTGGTACTGGGATAATATAATATTGAGAAGTACTGGTATCAATACACTATACTGTAGTTTGGTGTACGGGGATTACTATATAATATTGAGAAATTACGGTATTATACATATACTGTAGTTCTAGGGTTTGGTACAGGATACTTATAATATTGAGAATTACTAGGCTATCAATACATATACTGTAGTTCTGGTTGGTACTGGGATATATATAATATTGAGAATCTGGTATTTTTTTCAAGACATATACTATTAGTTCGGTTGGTTAACTGGGGATACTATAAATATTGAGAATTTACTGGTATTAATACAATATACTGTTAGTACTGGTTGGTGATGGAGGATACTATATTAATATGAGAATTACTGGGTATTACATAGCCACTGTAGTTCTGGTTGGTACGGGATACTTATAATATGGAATTACTGTATTACTAAATACACTGTTAGTTCTCGGTTGGTACAGGGAACTTTTATATTTAAAAAAAATATTGAGAATTATGGTATTTCATACATATCCGTTAGTTCTGTGACAGGATACATATAATATTGGAAGTTACTGGTATTAATACATGATCGTGTAGTTCTGGTTGGTACGGGGAATACTTACTATATATATTGAGAATTACTGGTACACATACTATACTAGTAGTTACTGGTGTGTACAAGGGTAACTATATAATATTGAAAATTACTGTATCAAATACATATCTGTAGTTCGGTTGTTACGGGACTATATACTATGAGAATTATGGTATTCATACATAGATGAGGTTCTGGTTGGTACAAGGGATACCATATAATATGAGAATTACTGTTTAATACATATACTGTAGTTCTGGTTGGTACAGGGATACTATATAATATGTGAATTACTGTTATTAATACATATACTGTAGTTCTGCTTGGTACAGGGATACTTATAATATTGAGAATTACTGGATTTAATACATATATTGTAGTTCTGGTTGGTACGGGGATACTACTATAATATTGAGAATTACTGGTATTAATACATATACTGTAGTTCTGATTGGTTAAAGGGTACTATATTATATTGAGAATCTACTGGTATAATTAATATACGTTATTCTGGTTGTACAGGATACTATAAAAATATTGAGAATTACTGGTATATACATATACTGTAGTTCTGGTGGTAGGGAGGATTACTATATAATATCGAGAATTACTGGTATTAAACATATATGTAGTTTGGTTGGTACGGGGATACTAATTATTGAGAATTACTGGTATAATACATTTATACTTAGTTCTGGTTGTGTACAGTGATACTATATAATATTGGAATTACTGGTATTAATACATATAATGTAGTTCTGGTTGGTACGGGGATACTATATAAATTTGAGAATTACTGGTATTATAACATATACTGTAGTTCTGGTTGGTACAGGGATACATATATATATAATATTGAGAATTACTGGTATTAATACATATACTGTAGTTTGGTTGGTACAGTGATACATATAAATATTGGAGAATACTGGTATTAATACATATACTGTAGTTCTGGTTGGTACAGGATATATATAATATTGAGAATTATGGATTAATACATATACTGTAGTTCTGGTTGGTACGGGATACTAAGAATATTGAGATACTGGTATTATACATAACTGTAGTTCTGGTTGTACAGGGATACTTTCTGATTGGCCATTTGGGAGTCGTAAGAAATAGGAAAGTTTTTTTTTTTTTAAATTGCCTTCCTCTGGATCAACTGTTATGTAGGGCTCATGAATAGGCTAAACCTTCATTACTATTGTTACTATGTAAACTGTTATACAGACATTATGGGTAGGGTAATAAAGGTTGGATGGATGGGGACGTATGTCTTTATACAACCTCCATACTATGTTACTATGTAACTGGTATACGACATTAGGGTAGGTATAAAGGTTGGACTGGATGGACGTATGTCTTTTACAAACCTCCAATAATATGTACGTTGTGTAACTGATATTACCGACATTAGGGTAGGGTATAAAGGTTGGACTAGATGGACGATGTCTTTATACAACCTCAATTACTATGTTACTATGTAACTGGTATACAGACATTATGGGTAGGGTAGAAAGGTCGGACTAGATGGACGTATGTCTTTATACAACCTTCATTACTAGTTCTATGTAAATGTTAACAGACATTATGGGCTAGGGTATAAAGGTTGGACTAGATGGACGTATGTCTATACAACAACTCCAATACTATGTCTACTAGTAACGTTACAAGACATTATGGTAGGGTTATAAGGTCGGAACTAGATGGACGTATGTCTTTATACAACCTCCAATACTATGTACTATGTAACTGTTATACAGACATTATGGGTTAGGTATAAATGTTGGACTAGATGGACGTAGTCGTCTATACAACCTCCAATACTATGTTACTATATAACTGTTATACAGACCATTAGGGTAGGGTAATAAAGGTTGGACTAGATGGAACGTATGTCTTTATACAACCTCCAATACTATGTTACTATGTAACTGTTAACAGACATATGGGTAGGGTATAAAGGTTGGACTAGATGACGTATGTCTTTATACAAACCTCAATACTATGTTTACTATGTAACTGTTATACAGACATTACGGGTAGGTATAAAGGTTGGACTAGATGAAGTATGTCTTTTACACACCTCCAATACTATAGTTACTATGAACTGTATACAGACATTATGGCGTTAAGGGTATAATAAAGGTCGGATTAGATGGACGTAGTCTTTATACAAACTCCAATACTATGTTACTATGTAACTGTTATACAGAACATAGGGTAGGGTATCAAGGTTGGACTAGATGGACGTAGTTCTTTATACAACCTCCAACGATGTTACTATGTAACTGTATACAGACATTATGGGTAGGGTTATAAGGTTGGACCTAGAGGACGTAGTCTTTAACACCATCCAATCTATGTTACTATGTAACCTGTAGAACGACATTATGGGGTAGGGTATAAAGGTCGGATTAGATGACGTATGTCTTTATACAAACTCAAATACTGTACTATGTAAACTGTTTATACAGACATTATGGGTAGGTATAAAGGTCGGATTAGATGGAGCGTATGTCTATACAACCTCCAATACTATGGTACTACGTAAAACTATTAGACAGACATTGGGGTAGGGTATAAAGGTTGGATCGATGGACGTATGTTTTATATAACCTCCGTAACTCTGTTATATGTAAAAAAACTGTTAGACCGACATTATGGGTAGGGTATAAAGGTGGACTAGATGGACGTATGTCTTATACAACCTCCAATACTATGTACTATGTGAAGTTATACAGACATTATGGGTAGGGTAAAAAGGTTGGACTAGATGGACGTATGTTCTATTACAACCTCCAAACTTGTTCGAGTAACATGTATACAGCATTATGGGTAGGATATAAAAAGGTTGGATTAGATGGACGTAGATCTTTATACAACCTCCAATCTAGTTTTACTGTGTGAAACTGTTGATACAGACATTATGGGTAGGGTTATAAAGTCGGATAGATGGACGTAGTCTTTATACAAACTCAATAGTATGTTCTAGTAACTGTTATACAGTATTATGGGTAGGGTATAAAGGTTGGAATAGATGGACGTGTCTTTATACAAACCAATTATGTAACTGTTATACAGATATTGGGTAGGGTATAAAGGTGGACTAGAAGGACGTATGTCTGTTATACACCCTCCAATACATTTTACTGTGTAACTGTTATACGACATTACGGGTAGGGTAGTAAAGGTGGACTAGATGGACGTATGTCTTATACTACAACCTCCAAACTATGTACTATGTACTGTTATACAGACATTATGGATAGGGTATAAAGTTGGACTAGATGGACGTAGTCTTTATACAAACCTCCAATACTATGTTACTATGTAACTGTTATACAGACATTATGGGTAGGGTATAAAGGTTGGACTAGATGGACGTATGTCTTTATACAACCTCCAATACTATGTTACTATGTAACTGTACCAGAATCAGTAATTGTATCTCTCTGCTATGGTATGGCCCCTTTAAATCATGGTGGTATTGTGGTAAAGTATAATCCACTTAATACAATAACCCCCCACACCACACACACACACAAATGGCCAATTTGCACATTGAATTCTCCCATAATTCTCAGTGGACTGTCTCTTATTTGTTAATTATCATTCCTAATTGTCCATAGAAATTGGAACAGCCACAGATTTACTAACGACCCTTAACTTGCCCTAACATTGTATTATTGAAGTGAAACACTATGGCAGCTCCCACCCCAATGTCCATACAGTTTATAGTTATTTCTGATTTCCAGTGTTATAAAGATAAAGACTTAATCCAACTGGTAAATAATAAATATTTTTCCTGTAAACCTTGTTCCATATAAATGGGTTAAGGATGTTGCGTGTTTATGTGGCGCTCTAACCATTCTTTTTGGTATCTGCACCCAGTAACCATTTTCCTGAACCAACTGGTTTCATTCTTTCTAGCAGTGAATGGGTTAAATGGAAATGTTTTTTCCCTTTGTCATAGAAAACAAACAGCATAGGCTCCACCCCCAATACCAAGTCACATGATCTTTGGAGAAGCTACAGTGTGTGTGAGGTTAACATGAATCCTAATTTTTTTAAAGGGTAACTAAACCTTATCAGTTTCATTCATATTCAGTAAAACATCACATTGTTACAACCAAATGTCACATAGACACATGTTAAATCTGTTCTATAGGTAGTGGCATGGGTGACCCCTAGTGGACAAGTCGGAAACTGTGAATTACCCTCATCTACTAGGGAGATCTCAGAAACATTAGAGGAGCGTATGGACGACCATGGGCATCGTCCCTAAACACACCATCTAATATTCGCCCGACCTAAAGTTGTGTACTGGTCGGGCAGGCCAAAATATTGTATGTTTCTCGGACGAACACGACGACGTGCGGTTCCTCTTTGGTTAACTGTTGGACCTTGATAAAGTCCTTGGTCCTGGCCAACTGGTAGGGCGAGGTCGAACATGAGGTCGGGACAAGTGGTACGCACATGTGTACCCCCCCCCTTAAGACCCCACTGCCTCACAAGCTCATATGCAGGGGGATCTGCAGAAAATCCATACAGGGTCGCTTCTCCTAAGAGGCAAGGTGAAGCAAATTACAGTGCAGCCCCCTTGCTGACATCATGTGCCTGGGCACATTATTTTTAGTTTCAGGGGGCCCAGATGGCAAGGGGCCCCTTAAAAATGCCATTTGTAAAACCACCAATTGTGGGAGGTACTGTCAGGTTAAAATAGCAGGGGAAGCGTGACCTTCATTGCCACAACAGAAAGCAGCTACGACTCCTCTCCCCTCCCTTCTAACTGGCAATTCAATGTTTGTCAACCCTGAGATCAAAAAAACAATGTTGGACATCAATTTACCAATCACTGTGGGATCTAATACCAGTCACTGTGGGCATCATTTATAGTCATATGTATAAAACCCCCTCCCACTTCTGTCAAGCCACATCCCACTCTGGACAAGCATCACTTTCAATTATAAAAACCACACCCCTTCCAGCGGCCGAGGGGGGGGGGCATTGCAAAAAGTCTAGAGACGGCCCTGCCTTGGGTAAACTAATGGTGATCAGGGTGATGTAGGGGAAGTTGGTTGTGTCCAAAGAGAGCCATCGGTATTCAGTACATTGGTTTGGACAGTTACACCAAAAACTGGCGTAGTTGGTCCTAAAGTTGTGCCAACCTGGGCACATTGCCATTGAAGGGTCCAGACATAATTACCGATTGCAGATCTCGCGTCCGCATGGTACATAGTTCCAGCCACAGCTTACGGGCACCTTCCCCTCACATGATATAGGGGTTAGCGCCATGTAGCCTCCAGAAACCAATGGCCAATCAAATTCCTATAGATATAGTTCCTCATTACATAGCTGGTATAGATAGACTAGTCCGTCATACATAGTGGTAGATAGACAGTCCGTCATTACATAGTGGTATAGATAGACTAGTCCATCATTACATAGCTGGTATAGATAGACTAGTCCATCATTAATAAGCTGGTATAGATAGGACTAGTTTCCGTCATTAGATAGGCTGGTATAGATAGGCTAGTACTCGTCATTAAATAGCGGGTATAGTAGACTAGTCCGTCATTACATAGCTGGTATAGATAGACTAGTCTGTCAACATAGCTGGTATAGAAGACTAGCCGTCATACATAGTGGTATAGATAGACTAGGCTGTCATACATAGATGGTCATAGATAGACTAGTCCGTATACATAACTGGTATAGATAGAATAGTCCATCATTACAAGCTGGTATAGATAGATAGTCCATCATTACAGAGCTGATAATAGATAGTCTGTCATTACATAGCTGGTATAGATAGACTAGTCCATCATTACATAGCTGGTATAGATAGACTAGTCCGTCATTACATAGCTGGTATAGATAGACTAGTCTGTCATACTAGCTGGTATAGATAGACTAGTCCGTACTTACATTAGCTGTATAGATAGACTAGTCCGTCATTACATAGCTGGTATAGATAGGCTAGTCTGTCATTACATAACTGGTATAGATAGACTAGTCCGTCATTACATAGCTGGTATAGATAGACTAGTCCGTCATTACATAGCTGGTATAGATAGACTAGTCCGTCATACATAGCTGGTATAGATAGATAGTCTGTCTTACCAGGCGGTTATAGATAGGCTAGGCTGGATTACTAACGAATAGATAAGGTAGGGATGGCATACATAGCTGGTATTAGATGGGCAGGCTGGCATTATGTAGCTGGATAAATAGGCTAGACGGCATTAGGTGCTGGCATAGAGGGCTAGGATGGCATTTGGGTAGCTGGATAGTGTAGCTAGGTGGCATTCTTGTAGTTGGAATAGAAAGGTAGGTGGCATTGCATAGCTGGTTATAGTAGGCAGGCGTGGCATTATGTAGCTAGTAAAGATAGGCTGGTTGGCATTATGAAGCTGGAATAGATAGACTAGGCTGCCATTATGGGATGGATTAGATGGGCTAGGCTGGCATTAAGTAGTTGAAGATAAGGTAGCTGGCATACATAGCTGGTATAGATGCTGGCATACTATGCTTGGCTGTAATAACTGGTATGGAAGGGCTAGGATGGCATTTTAATAGATAGCATAGATAGGCTAGGGATGGCATTGGATAGCTGGCATAGATAGACAAGCTGGCATTACATAGTGGTTTAAGATAGGCTGGGTTGGCTTACATAGCTGGCATAGATAGGCTAGGATGGCATAAATAGCTGGCATAGATAGGCTTGGATGGCAGGGATAGCTGGCATAGATAGACTAGGCTGGCATTACAATACTGGTATAGATGGGCTAGGCTGGCATTACGTAGCTGGATATAGATAGGCTAGGCTAGGCTGGCATTATGTGGCTGGTATAGATAGCTAGGCTGGCAACTATGTGCTGGAATAGATAGGCTAGGCTGGCATTATGTAGCTGGTATAGATAGGCTAGGATGGCCATTTTATGTTTGAGTTGTTACAGCCATGGGAATTAGGGAGCCCCTTTATCATTGCATTAATAATGCTATAAATCAATGTACCGCTAGCATTAAAATCCCATTATCTACTTCTTTCCCCCTTTCATCTCTTTAAGGGGACATGACAAAGGTGACCACTTTCTCCCTCTTATGTACTTTTAAAGCATACTTACCACTAAGTAACAATCATTATTCGTCTCCTCCAAAAGAGAACCCGCAAACCCGATACTTCAGTCCCTAGGGTGGCTTCCCATCAAACAAAGAATCATATCAATACCTGCTTTAACCTAAATCCCTTCGCTCTACTGACCTCCTACTTATCTTCTCTCTTGGTCCCGTATGTTCCAGGCCGTGCCCTTCACTCTACTGCACACTCCCTACTATCTCTTCTCTGGTCCCTATGTCCCAGGCCGTGCCCTCCGTTACCTCGCAAGGAAATCTTCTCCACAGACCCAACTAACACTGCTGCCTCCCGCCTTAACCATTCTCTCTTAATGCTCCATACCTTTATAATCTCTCCCTCTCTCGCTTCGCCTGTGACATCCATTAATTACTTAATCTAGACTGTTATCCTACCTTTTATAACTCTCTCCCTCTCTCGCTTCGCCTAGTGCCATTCATTAATACTTTACATCAGACTGTGATCCACCTTTATAACCTCTACCCTCTCTCGCTCGCCTGGTGACATCCAGTAATACTTTCAATAGACTGGTATCCTACCTTTATAACTCTCTCCTCTCTCGCTTCGCTGGTGACATCCATTAATACTTTCCCGTCTAGACTGTTATCCTACCTTTATAACTCTCTCCCTCTCCCCTTCGCTGGTCGGTGACATCCATTAAACTTTCAATCTAGGACTGTTTTCCAACCTTTATAACTCTCTCCTCTCTGCTTCGCCTGGTGACATCCATTAATACTTTCATATCTAGACTGTTATCCTACCTTATTAACTCTCCCCTCTCCGCTTGTGGTGACATCCCATTAATACTTTCACATCTAGACTGTTATCCTACCTTTATAACTCTCTCCTCCTCCGCTCGCCTGGGTGACATCATTAAACTTTCCCATACTGGACTGTTATCCTACCTTATACTCTCTCCCCTCTCGCTTCTCCTGGTGACATCCATTAATACTTCCCATCTAGATGTTATCCTACCTTTAAATCTCTTCTCTCGCTTCTCCTGGTGACATCCATTATAACTTTCACATCTAGACTGGTTATCCACTCTGTATAAATCTCTCCCTCTCTCCCTTCGCGCCTGGTGACATCCATTATAACTTTCCCATCTAGAATGTTATCCACCTTTAAAACTCTCTTCTCTCTCGCTTCGCTGGTGACATCCATTAATACTGTCACATCTAGACTGTTATTCCTATCTTTATAACTCTCTCCCTCTCTCGCTTCGCCCTGGTGACATCCATTAATACTTCCCATCTAGACTGGTATCTACCGTTAACTCTCTCCTCTCTCGCTTCCCCTGGTGACATCCTTTAGCTCTATTAAATCCAAACGGTATCCTACATGTTACTATGTAACTGTATAACGGACATTATGGGTAGGGTATAAAAGGTTGGACTAGATGGACAGTATGTTTTATACAACATCCAATACTATGTTACTATGTACTGTTATACAGACCTTATGGGTAGGGTATAAAGGTTGGACTGAGGGACGTATGTCTTTATCAACCTCCCCTACTGTGTTACTATGAAATGTTATACAGACATTATGGGTAGGATATAAAGTTGGACTAGTGGACGTATGTCTTTATGCAACCGCCAATACCGTGTTACTATGTAAATGTTACAAGACATTATGGGTAGGGTATAAAGGTCGGACTAGATGGACGTATGTCTTTATGCACCTCCAATACTATGTTACTATGTAACTGTTACACAGACATTATGGGTAGGGTATAAAGGGTGACTAGATGGACGTATGTCTTTATAAACCTCCAATACTATGTTACATTGTAACTGTTATACAGACCATTATAGGTAGGGTATAAAGTTTGGACTAGACGGACGTTTATGTCTTATACAACACCTCAATACTATGTTTACTCTGTAACTGTTATACAGACATTATGGGTAGGGTATAAAGGTTGGACTAGACGGACGTATGTCTTAATAACCTCCAATAACTATGTTACTATGTAACTGTTATACAGACATTATGGGTTAGGGTTATAAAGGTTGGACTAGATGGATGTATGTCTTTATACAACCTCCATACTATATGTTACTGTGGTAACTGTTATACAGACATTATGGGGTAGGGGTATAGGTTGGACTAGACGGACGTATGTCTTTATACAACCTCCAAACTATGTTACTATGTAACTGTTATACAGACATTATGGGGAGGGTTTAAAGGTCGGACTAGATGAGTATGTCTTTTTACAACCTCCAATACTATGTTACTATGTAAACTGTTATACAGACATTATGGGTAGGGTATAAAGGTTGGACAGATGGACGTATGTCTTTTATAACCTCCAATACTATGTTACTATGTAAACGTTATACAGACATTATGGGGAGGGTATAAAGGTTGGACTAGATGGACGTATGTCTTTATATTAACCTCCAATACTATGTACTAGTGTAACTGTTATACAGACTATGGGGAGGGTTTAAAGGTCGGACAGATGGAGATGTCTTTATACAACCTCCAATACTATGTTACTATGTAACTGTATACAGACATTAGGGTAGGTATAAAGGTTGGACTAGATGGACGTATGGTCTTTATACAACCTCCAATACTATGTTACTATTGTAACTGTTATACAGACATTATGGGTAGGGTATAAGGTCGGACTAGTGGACATGTATCTTTATACAACCTCCCATACTGTGTTACTATGAACTGTTATATCAGACGTATGGGTAAGGTTAAGGTTGGACTAGATGGACATTGTATCTTTATACAACCTCCAATACTAGTTACTATGTAACTGTTATACAGACATTATGGGAGGGTTAAAGGTCGGACTAGATGGACGTTATGTCTTATATAAACCTCCAATACTATGTTACTAGTAACTGTTATACAGACATATGGGTAGGGTATAAAGGTTCGGACTAGATGGACGTATGTCTTATACAACCTCCAATACTATGTTACTGTAACTGTTATACAGACATTAGGGTAGGGTATAAAGGTTGGACTAGATGGACGTATGTCTTTATACAACCTCAATACTATGTTACTGTGGTAACTGTTATACAGACATATGTGGTAGGTATAAAGGTTGGACTAGATGGACGTATGTCTTTATACAAACTCCAATACTATGTTACTAGCACTGTTATACAGACATTATGGGTAGGGATAAAGGTTGGACTAGATGGACGTATGTCTTTATACAACCTCCAATACTATGTTACTATGTAACTGTTATACAGACATTATGGGTAGGGTATATAAAGGTCGGATAGAGGGACGTATGTTTATACAACCTCCAATACTATGTTACTATGTAACTGTTATACAGACATTATGGGTAGGGTATAAGGTGGACTAGATGGACGTATGTCTTATAACAACCCAATACTATGTTACTATGTAAGTTATACAGACATATGGGGTAGGGTATAAAGGTTGGACTAGATGGACGTATGTCTTTATACAACCTCCAATACATGTTACTATGTAACTGTTATACAGACATTATGGGTAGGGTATAAAGGTTGGACTAGATGACGTATGTCTTTAACAACCTCCAATACTATGTTACTATGTAACTGTTATACAGACATTATGGGTAGGGTATAAGGTTGGACTAGATGGACGTACGTCTTTATTAACTCCAATACTATGTTACTATGTACTGTTATACAGACATATGGGTAGGGTTAAAGGTTGGACTAGATGGACGAGTGTCTTTATATAACTCCAATACATGTTACTTGTAAATGTTATACAGACCATTGGGTGGTAGGTATAAAGGTTGGACTAGATGGACGTATGTTTATACACACCAATATCCAGTATACAAAATATCTTGGTAAAACCTCACAGACATGTAAAGTTAAACATAAACATGGTAATGGCCATGAACGTGTCAATGAATATTTGCAGTTAATGGTTCAGCTTCTGAAAGATCCATACAGATTGCATATTATATTGTGTTCTCTATGGGAAGAGTTATAAAAAGCGCCTCTTGAGACATTAGACTGCTATTACAACATTTCTATAAATTCTAGGTGAAGTGTAGCCCCAAACAGTGACGTCTCCCATGGTCAGAAAAGTTTGTGGTTGGGATGTTGGAGATCTCACCTAAAGTCCAGGATGTTTCCAAGTTCCCCAGGGAAACCCCCTGTTATCTCCTCCGGCAATAGATAATGTGATTGTGTTGGTTTCTCTCCGTAGATGAATTTCCTCCGATCTGGGATATTTGAGATGATTATTATCATTATTATTAGTAGTACTAGTATTAGTATTATTGTGGATTTATATAGCGCCAACATCTTCCGTAGCACTTTACAATTACATGTATATATTGACATCAGGCCCTGCCCCAAAGAGCTTACAATCTAAACACATTATGGACACATACAACCTATCAGTATGTCTTTTGATTGGTGGGGGAGACCGGAGTGCCCGGTGGAAACCACGCAAGCACGGGAGAACATACAAACTCCTTGCAGATGTGTCCAGTGTGGAATCGAACTCAGGACTTCAATGCTGCAAGGGTCAGTGCTAACCACTGAGCCACCGTATGCCCGTATAAACATCTCCATTTATTGTGGGTTACAGGTGTAACATAACCAACTAGCCCTGGATAGTTTACACCCAGGGGAACATCTATCATGGGCACATAGAACAATAGAAACCTGATAACCTAGAATTAATGATCTCAGTGGATTATTCTACCTACAATGATAGATTTCTACTATAATGGGTCTGTGTCTCTTTATATTTATTCTCTCCTATATTATGGTCAGGGAACATAGCACAATGCCCCAAATAACCCCATAATAACCCACGATGCGTGATAATACCCTGATAAATACCCCACTAATGCCCTGAAATACCCCACAATGCCCGATAATACCCTACAATGCCAGATAATACCCCAAAATGCAAGAAAATATGCCCACAATGCTCCTATAACCCCATAATAACCCATGATTCTCGATAATACTCCAATGGTACCCCCTTATACCCCATGAGACCTGATAACACCCCCATAATAACCCACAATGCTCGATAATACTCCAATGGTACCCCCTTATACCCCATGAGACCTGATAACCCCCCCATAATAACCCACAATGCTCGATAATACTCCAATGGTACCCCCTTATACCCCATACGTGATTGTACCCTCACATTAACCCACAATGCTCGATAATACTCCAATGGTACCCCCTTATACCCCATGAGACCTGATAACACCCCCATAATAACGCACAATGCTCGATAATATTCCAATGGTACCCCCTTATACCCCATGAGACCTGATAACACCCCCCATAATAACCCACAATGCTTGATAATACTACCCGTTATCAGGTCTCATGGGGTATAAGGGGGTACCATTGGAGTATTATCAAGCATTGTGGGTTATTATGGGGGTGTTATCAGGTCTCATGGGGTATACAATAGTATGAGGTTGGATACAGACATAACGTCATCTATCCAACCTTTATACCCTACCCATAATGTCCTGTATAAAATTACATAGTAACATAGTATTGAGTGTTGTATCAAGACATACGTCCACTAGTCCAACCTTTATACCAACCATAATGTCCGTATAACAGTTACATAGTAAACATAGTAGGATAACAGTCTTGGATTTAATAAGCTAAAGGATGTCACCAGGGGAAGCGGAGAGGGGAGAGAGTTATAAAGGTAGGATAACAGTCTAGATGGAAAGTATTAATGGATGTCACCAGGCGAAGCGAGAGAGGGAGGAGAGTTATAAAGGTAGGATAACAGTCTAGATGTGAAAGTATTAATGGATGTCACCAGGCGAAGCGAGAGAGGAAGAGAGTTATAAAGGTAGGATAACAGTCTAGATAGGAAAGTATTAATGGATGTCACCAGGCGAAGCGAGAGAGGGAGAGAGTTATAAGGTAGGATACAGTCTAGATGTGAAAGTATTATGGATGTCACCAGGAGAAGCGAGAGAGGAGAGAGTTATAAAGGTAGGATAACAGTCTAGATGGGAAAGTATTAATGGATGTTCCCCAGGAGAAGCGAGAGAGGGAGAGAGTTTAAAGGTAGGATAACAGTCTAGATGGAAAGTATTAATGGATGTCACCAGGCGAAGCGAGAGAGGAGAGAGTTATAAAGGTAGGATAACAGTCTAGATGTGAAAGTATTAATGGATGTCACCAGGCGAAAGCGAGAGAGGGAGAGAGTTATAAAGGTAGGATAACAGTCTAGATGTGAAAGTATTAATGGATGTCACCAGGCGAAAGCGAGAGGGAGAGAGTTATAAAAGGTGGATAAAGTCTAGATGTGAAAGTATTAATGGATGTCACCAGGCGAAGGGAGAGAGGGAGAGAGTTATAAAGGTAGGTAACAGTCTAGATGTGAAAGTATTAATGGATGTCACCAGGCGAAGCGAGAGAGGGAGAGAGTTATAAAGGTAGGATAACAGTCTAGATGTGAAAGTATTAATGGATGTCACCGGGTGAAGCGAGAGAGGGAGAGAGTTATAAAGGTTGGATAACAGTCTAGATGTGAAAGTATTAATGGATGTCACCAGGCGAAGCGAGAGAGGGAGAGAGTTATAAAGGTAGGATAACAGTCTAGATGTGAAAGTATTAATGGATGTCACCAGGCGAAGCGAGAGAGGGAGAGAGTTATAAAGGTAGGGAGCATTAAGAGAGAATGGTTTAAGGCGGGAGGCAGCAGTGTTAGTTGGGGGTCTGTGGAGAAGATTTCCTTGCGAGGAACGGAGGGCACGGCCTGGGACATAAGGGACCAAGAGAGAAGATAAGTAGGGAGGTGCAGTAGAGTGAAGGGCACGGCCTGGAACATAAGGGACCAAGAGAGAAGATAAGTAGGGAGGTGCAGTAGAGCGAAGGGATTTAAGGGTTAAAAGCAGGGTATTGAATAGGATTCTTTGTTTGATGGGAAGCCACCCTATGGACTGAAGTATCGGGGTTGCGGGTTCTCTTTTGGAGGAGACTGAATTAATGATTGTTACTTAGTGGTAAAGATGCTTTATAAATACATAAGAGGGAGAAAGTGGTCACCTTTGTCATGTCCCCTTAAAGAGAGTGAAAGGGGAAAGAAGTAGAATGAGGGAATTTTAATGCTAGCGGTACATTGATTATATAGCATTATTAATGCAATGATAAAGGGGCCCCTAATTCCCATGGCTGTAACAACTCAAACATAAAATGCCATCCTAGCCTATCTATACCAGCTACATAATGCCAGCCTAGCCTATCTATTCCAGCCACATAATGCCAGCCTAGCCTATCTATACCAGCCACATAATGCCAGCCTAGCCTAGCCTATCTATACCAGCTACGTAATGCCAGCCTAGCCCATCTATACCAGTTATGTAATGCCAGCCTAGTCTATCTATGCCAGCTATCCAATGCCATCCAAGCCTATCTATGCCAGCTATTTAATGCCATCCTAGCCTATCTATGCCAGCTATGTAAAGCCAACCCAGCCTATCTATACCAGCTATGTAATGCCAGCCTTGTCTATCTATGCCAGCTATCCAATGCCATCCTAGCCTATCTATGCCAGCTATTTAATGCCATCCTAGCCTATCCATACCAGTTATTAAAGCCAACCTAGCCCATCTATACCAGCTATGTAATGCCAGCCTACCTTATCTATTCCAACTACTTAATGCCAGCCTAGCCCATCTAATCCATCTACATAATGGCAGCCTAGTCTATCTATTCCAGCTTCATAATGCCAACCTAGCCTATCTTTACTAGCTACATAATGCCAGCCTTGCCTATCTATACCAGCTATGCAATGCCAGCCTACCTTATCTATTCCAACTACAGAATGCCAACCTAGCCTACCTATTCCAGCTACCAAATGCCATCCTAGCCCATCTATGCCAGCTACCTAATGCCAGTCTAGCCTATTTATACCAGCTACATAATGCCAGCCTTGCCCATCTATACCAGCTATGTAATGCCAGCCTACCTTATCTATTTCAGTTAGTAATGCCAGCCTAGCCTATCTATACCAGCTATGTAATGACAGACTAGTCTATCTATACCAGCTCCAACCTTTATACCCTACCCATAATATCTGTATAACAGTTACATAGAATTGGAGTTTGTATAAAGACATACGTCCATCTAGTCCAACCTTTATACCCTACCCATAATATCTGTATAACAATAGAGACGGAGAACTGTAAATGTACATAGAGACGGAGAACTGTAAAGGTACATAGAGACGGAGAACTGTAAATGTACATAGAGACGGAGAACTGTAAATGTACATAGAGACGGAGAACTGTAAATATACATAGAGACGGAGAACTGTAAAGGTACATAGAGACGGAGAACTGTAAAGGTACATAGAGACGGAGAACTGTAAAGGTACATAGAGTACTATACTGTAGTACCAACCAGAACTACAGTATATGTATTAATACCAGTAATTCTCAATATTATATAGTATCCCCGTACCAACCAGAAACTACAATATATGTATTAATACCAGTAATTCTCATTATATAGTATCCCTGTACCAACCAAAACTGCAGTATATGCATTAATACCAGTCATTCTCAATATTATATAGTATCCCCGTACCAACCAGAACTACAGTATATGTATTAATACCAGTAATTCTCATTATATAGTATCCCTGTACCAACCAGAACTACAGTATATGTATTAATACCAGTAATTCTCAATATTATATAGTATCTCCGTACCAACCAGAACTACAGTATATGTATTAATACCAGTAATTCTCAATACTATATAGTATCCCTGTACCAACCAGAACTACAGTATATGTATTAATACCAGTAATTCTCAATATTATACAATATCCCTGTACCAACCAGAACTACAGTATATGTAATACCAGTAATTCTCAATATTATATAATATCCCCGTACCAACCAGAACTACAGTATATGTAATAATACCAGTAATCCTCAATATTATATAGTAACCTTGTACCATCCAGAACTACAGTATATGTATTAATACCAGTAATTCTCAATAATACATAGTATCCCCGTACCAACCAGAAACTACAATATATGTATTAATACCAGTAATTCTCAATATTATATAGTATCCCCATACCAACCAGAACTACAGTATATGTATTAATACCAGTAATTCTCAATATTATATAGTATCCCTATACCAACCAGAACTACAGTATATGTATTAATACCAGTAATTCTCAAGGGGGGGGGTAGGGGTTTACACAACCACAGGATTCCAGGATAAGACTAAAATGTATGTACGAAATAAATGTATTGTCAGTGGAAGGCAACCAGATATAGTAACATAGTATTGGAGGTTGTGTTAACACATACGTCCATCTACTCCAACCATTATACCCTACCCATAATGTCTGTATAACAGTTACATAGTAACATAGTATTGGTGGTTGTGTAAAGACATACGTCCATCTAGTCCAACCTTTATACCCTACCCATAATGTCTGTATAACAGTTACATAGTAACATAGTATTGGAGGTTGTGTAAAGACATACGTCCATCTAGTCCAACCTTTATACCCTACCCATAATGTCTGTATAACAGTTACATAGTAACATAGTATTGGAGTTTGTATAAAGACATACGTCCATCTAGTCCAACCTTTATACCCTACCCATAATGTCTGTATAACAGTTACACAGTAACATAGTATTGGAGTTTGTATAAAGACATATGTCCATCTAGTCCAACCTTTATACCCTACCCATAATGTCTGTCTAACATTTACATAGTAACATAGTATTGGAGGTTGTATAAAGACATACGTCCATCTAGTCCAACCCTTTATTCCCTACCCATAATGTCTGTATAACAGTTACATAGTAACATAGTATTGGTGGTTGTATAAAGACATACGTCCATCTAGTCCAACCCTTTATTCCCTACCCATAATGTCTGTATAACAGTTACATAGTAACATAGTATTGGTAACAGATAGTGTCCCTGTCCTCCAACCTTCCCTTATTACATTAATCATATGGAATAGATTATATATACAGATAGTTTGTACCTGTCCTCAACCTTCCCTGTATTACCATTTATTATAATAGGGAATAATTATATACAGATTAGTGACCATGTCTACAACCTCCCCTTGATTACATTATATCATATGGAATAATTATATATACGGATAGTGTACCCTGTTCCTCCAACCTCCCCTTATTAACATTACAAGTATTCATATGGAATAATTATATATAAGATAGTGTGACCCTGTCCTCAAACCTTCCATTTAGTACATTATATCTAGGAATAATTATATATACGGAAGTGTACCCTGTCCTCAACCTTCCCCTTTATTAACATTATATCATAGGAATAGATTAGATATAGGATAGTGTTACCCTGTCCTCAACCTTCCCTTTATGACATTATATCATATGGAATAATTATATATACGGATAGTGTACCCTGTCCTCCAACCTTCCCCGTTATTACATTATATCACATGGAATAATTATAGATACGGATAGTGTACAATGTCCTCCAACCTTACCTTTATTACATTATATCATATGGAATAATTTAGATACGGAGAGTTACCCTCCTCCAACCTTCCCCTTTATTATGATATCATATGAATTAATTATATATACGGATAGTGTACCCTTGTCCTCCAACCTTCCCCTTTATTACATATATCATGGAATAATTATATATACGGATAGGGTACCCTGTCCTCACAACCTGTTTTTTTTTTCCCCCTTTTTTATTTGTAACATTATATCATATGGAATAATTATATATTACGGATAGTGTACCCTGTCCTCCACCTTCACCTTTATTACATTCTATCACATGGAATAATTATATATACGGATAGTGTACTGTCCTCCAACCTTGCCCGTTATTAAATATATAATATGGAAGAATTATTATACGGATAGTGACCCTGTCCTCCAACCTTCCCCTTTATTACATTACTCATAGGGAATAAATTATAGGAAGTGTACCCTGTCTCCAACCTTAACCTTTATTACATTATATCATATGGAAATAATTATATATACGGATAGTGTAACCTGGCCTCCACCTTCCCTATTACATTATATCATATGGAATAATTATATATACGGATAGGTACCTGCCCCAACTTACCCTTATTACAATCATATCCTATGGCATAATTATATATACAGTAGTGTACCCTGTCATCAACTTCACAGTTATTACTTAGATCACATGGAAATAATTATATATACAGATAGTTTACCTGTCATCAAACCTTCCCCTATACATTTATCATATGGAATAATTATATATACAGAATAGTACCCTGTCCTCCAACCTTCCCATTTATTCACATTATATTATGGAATAATTATATATACCGATAGTGTACCCTGCCTCCAACCTTCCCCTTTATTACATTATATCATATGGAATAATTATATATTACAGTAGTGTACCCTGTCCTCAACCTTCCCCTTTATTCATTATATCATATGGAATAATTATTATATACGGGATAGTGACCCCTGTCCTCAACTTCCCTTTATTACATTAAAAAATCATATGGAATAATATATATACAGATAGTGTACCCTTGTCCTCAACCTTCCCCGTATTACATTATAATAGGCATAATTATATATACAGATGTGTACCATGTCCTCAACTTCCACTTATTACAGATATAATATGGAATAAGAATATATACAATAGGTACCCTGTCTCCAACCTTCCCCAGTTATTACATTATATCATATGAATTAATTATATATACAGATAGCGTACCCTGTCCTCCAACTTCCCCTTATTACATTAGAATCATAGGGAATAATTATATATAAGGATAGTGTACCCTGTCCTCAGACTTTCCCCTGTATTACATATATCAATGAATAATTATATCTACGGATAGTGTACCCGTCCTCCACCTTCCCTTATTACATTATATAATATGAATAGTTGTTATATAAAGATAGTGACCCTGCACTCCAACCTTCCTTTATGACATTCTTATATGGATATAATATTATATATAAAGATAGTGTACCCTGTCCTCCAACCTTCCCCTTTATTACATTATTCATATGGAATAATTATATAAAGATAGTGGACCCTGTCTCAACCTTCCCCTTATTACATTATATTCATATGGAAATTATATATAACAGAAGTGGTACCCTGTCCTCCCACCTTCCCCTTTATTACCGTATAATCTATGGAATAATTATATAACAGATGTGTACCCTTGTCCTCAACCTTCCCCTTTATTACATTATATCATATGGAATTAATTATATTACGGTTAGTGTACCCGTCTCCAAACCTCCCCTTTATTAAATTATATCATATGGAATAATTTATATACGGTTAGTGTACCCCTGTCTCCACCTTTCACCTTTATTACATTATATCATATGGGAATAATTATATATACGGTTAGTGTTACCCTGTCTCAACCTTCCCTTTATTACATATATCATATGGATAAATAGATATACGGATAGTGTACCCTGTCCTCCAACCTTCCCCTTTATTACATTCTATCAATGAAAATTATATATACAGATAGGTACCCGTCCTCCAACCTTCCCCTATTACATTTATCACCAGGGAATAATTATATATAAAGATAGTGTACCTGCTCCAACATTCACCTTATTACATTATATCATTGGGAATAATTATATATACAGATAGTACCCTGTCCCCAACCTTCCCATTTTATTACATTATATCAGATGGAATAATTATGAGACAGATAGTGTACCCTGTCCTCCAACATTCCCCCTTTATTACATTATTTATATCATATGGAATATTATAGATACAGATAGGTACCCTGTCTCCAACCTTCCCTTTATAATTATATCCATATGGATAATTATATAGACGGATAGTGTACACTGTCCTCCAACCTTCCCCTTATTACATTATATCATATGCGAATAATTATATATAAAGATAGTGACCCTGTCCTCAACTTCCCCTTTATTAACATTATATAATATGGAAATAATATATTACAGATAGTGTACCCTGTCCTTCCACCCTTCCCCTTTATTTACATATCATTCATATGATAATTATAATTATAAGGCTAGTGTAACCCTGTCCTCCTACTTTACCCCTTATTACAATTAGATCATATGGAATAATTATTATATCGGATAGTGTACCCTGTACTCCAACCGTCCCCTTTATACATTATATCATATGGAAAGTTTATATACAGAGATAGTGTACCCGCACTCAACCTTCCCCTTATTACATATATCATTGGAATAATTATATATAAAGATAGTGTTACCCTGTCTCAAACCTTCCCCTTATTACATTATAGCATATGGAATAAATATATATACAGCTAGTGAGCCTGTCCTCCAACCTTCCCTTTATTAAAATATCATATGGAATAATATATATACAGATAGTGTTACCCTGTCCTCCAACCTTCCCATTATACATTATATAATATGGATAAGTATATATACCGATGTGTACCCTGTACTCCAACATTCCCCTTTATAACATTATATCCATATGGAATAATGATATATACGGTTAGTGTACACTGTCCTCCACCCTTCCCTTTATAATTATATTCATATGGAAATAATTATATATACGGTTAGTGTACACTGTCCGCCAACCCTTCCCCTTTATTACATTATATCATATGATAATTATATTACGGTTAGTGTACCCTGTGCTCCAACCTTACCCTTTATTACATTCACTATCATATGGAATAATATATATACAGATAGGGTACCTGCAGCCCAATTTCCTCTTTAATAAGGGACCACTATGGAGAAATACATTACACACAGCTGTGCTAAGATCAGGTCACTTCAGTATCTCACTTCCTACCCTCCAACCTTCCTCTTTAATAGGGACACGATAGAGAAATTACATTTGCACAGGGCTGTGCTATAAGATCAGGTTCACTTCATACTCCCCCCTGCAGGCTAGGTACTAGTCATTCTATAAGTGTAACTATTAAAGTGTGATATTGAAGAAATAACATTACACAGAGCTGTGCTAAGAGTCAGGTCACTTCATTATCCTCCCGTGCAGCTATCTGCATATGTTATTTCTATACGTGTAACTCTCAAGTTGTGATTTGAGAAAATACATTAACAGAGCTGTGCTAGATTCAGGGTGCACTTCTTATCCTTCCCCGGCAGCTCTGTACTAGTTTATTTCTATAAGGTAACTATTAAAGCCTGGGGAGGGAGGGGGAGGTATTATTTTCCTGTTATGTTGCAGTCAAGTCAGGTAGATGAAGGTCCAGTCGGATCACCCCCCTCCCCTTCTGTCTTTTGTGGATTTATATTGTGTGGTGGTTATTGATTTTACAATTAACTCGCACATCTTACCAACACCCATGTGCTTTTCCCAGACCTGTTGTATCTTCTTTTTTTTGTGGGGGTCTTAGCTTCAACTAATTGGTTTCTTCCAGTAGATGGGCCCGATTCTATGTCTTCCCATTACCTCCGTGGATTAATTAACACGAGAAGTAAAAAGGCGCCTGACTTTTTCCTACGGAGGATGTAGATAGAAGTTGCTGTCCAGTCAAAATCATAAAACAAATGTTGTTTCTCTCTTTTAAACAATATACAATGTTGTTGGGTTTTATTTGAATGGTCCAGTCAGAGTTTTGTGCCTGCTCTTTGATGGGGACCGGTTTTTGGTGTAAACATGGTTCCCTCTGGTTTATAAAGTGAAAAGACTATTATCAGATTATTCAGACAAAAACAAACAACTTAACAATCTTTATTGTGATGGAGGAGGATAAATAAAAACTTGGGTGACGGAGAAAATCTTGGATCTTACCCTGGAGATATCTGCCTGCTAACAGAGAGAGGTAAGGGTTGCAAAGAGATGACTACACACCAGTGGGGATACATAGTGCTTGCAATGTTGTTTGGCAGAACAAAGCATACAAATTTCCTTTTTATATGCGAGCGCTGCCTTATGAAACAATTGTTAATTACGGATAATCTGAGTAGGGGAACTTTGGTATCCATACAAGTGCCCTCAATGCGTTAAAAAAAGAGCTTTTTCAAACAGGCTGTTGTGATCCAAAAGTATAGGCATTCAAAGTCTCTTGATACTATTGTTCTGTTTAGAAACCCACTCCCCCCTTTTTTGATAAAAGTACGTTCCAGACTGTCAGTCATACTGTACTTTCAACGCCTATGACATTTTAGGAAAAGAAACCTTTTTTTTTTTTTTTTCCGTCTTGTGGCTAGCTTTAAAACATGCTAAAGAATTCAGGGAAGGGCTTATGATGCGGAATTGGAGCAATGGCGTTATGATGTCACAGATCGCGGTTGTATGATACAATGCTATAAGTATGGATGATTGCGCAAATCATGATCTGAAGCATTTTAAAAAGATGTAAGAGAGTTATTAATAGGTGATGTATGAGACCACAGCTCCAATTTAAAGTAAATGTAATCATAGAAAGAGTTGCAAAAAACATAACTTCTGACATCACTCAGTTGCTACCTTAAGGGACCATGTCCCACCCCTTTATAGAAAACTTTTTAATATAGTATAGTCCATGTTCCCACCAATAGCGGTTGGGGTGGAGAGGGAGAAGGGCTGCAGTACGCATGCCAAATTTCTCCCCGAGGGGAGACAGGAGTCAGAGTCCTATATGGGACTTGCTATCCTCTGGTGGGGCAGTTTTTGGGACTTTGGGGGGGGCTACAGGAGAAACCATATGGAGCTGGGATGTGAGTGGTCAGGATTATTAAACTTACACTACACAATGGGCATTACGGGGGGGGATTATAGTTTTTGGGGGTGGGACATTGCTCTTTAACTGTAAAGGATTGGGCTAGATTCTACTAGTGGGCGTACCTTGCTGCACCATACCCACTTGTAGTAGCTTTAGACTGGGAACTTCTACTTAATTAGCAGCGAAAAAACCAAAATAGGAAGAAGAGGAAAGAAAGTGATTCTGTAACTGGGGAGCAGTGTTCATGGGGGGTGATGGGAGGAGACTGCCTTTTAAAACGTTATGACCCTGCATGTGTTTATCATTTTAGCACTGCGTTGTGGGTGTTAATAGCCTAGAAATATTCAGATTCTCCCCTAAAGCAATGGTCCATCTTTAATATTTAACCTATAGACTATAGTATTCGGGGACAGTCTGAGAACAATTTCTCCTGGACATTGTAGGATTCATTGTGGTTAAAGAAGGAAAACCATGACAGGGCACAGGGGAGATCTCAGTTGGGGAAGGGCTGTAGAAGGATCCCCATCGCGTGTACAGGAAAAGAAAAAGTCAGGAGATCTGGTCACTACTGACCAAGGTCCAGTGTAAAACCACACCAGAGGTGAGGACATGCCACTCGTGCTTAAAATTATACAGTAGTGACTAACCCCCTTCATCCAAGATGTCTCGGTATGGTGACTGTCAAGTGTGTGTTTAGTGTTACCAGCTTCCCTTAAAGGCTTACAGACACTGCTGTCTCCTGCCTGTAACAGAGATTGAACAGCCCAAATGATCAAAGCACCCTATGAGAATGTTGCTAATGGAGACCCAAGCCCCTCCTTGCCCCTGTGGGTAACGAGAATTACAGAGCCTGTGCATTATACATCAACTTTCCTTAACTTCATTTAGTTCATATTTATTTTGCCATAGTCACAGACATTTTGAATTAAAGATTGTCCAGTTCCCACCTTTCCCCTGTTATGTTAAAGGGCAGGGCCTGCTGGCACAAACAAAACAGCAAAGTGGGCATTTCTACGTTAGCTTTATTGGTTATGGTGCAGTTAATGTAAAAGAATGTGATTGGTTGCAATGAGTTGTTGGGCTGTGACATTCTTCATTCTGTTTGTGTCGAAAAATTCTTTACACGTGGATCACTGGGGCCGACCCAGACACACAATGTCTTTTGATACTTGTTACCCGAACCTCGTTGATGATCGCCCGCGAATCTATATAGTAGTCTACAGCACGGATTGTTGCCAAACGAGTACAATATCTATACACTGACTGTGTGTCAGGCTTATTTAGGAGGAGAGAAACATCAGATGTTTTTTGGAACATTGACTAATAAGGTCCAGATTCTCATCTCGCAGCAGCAGCTGCATGAGCAGTTGCAACCCAGACGGGATAACAGCCTATGTTTGGAGATGGTACGTTTCACTGGTTATTGTGTGTTTCACCCTACAGACAACTCAAGCACAAGAAACATGTCCCCTGGTTCCTTACTCACAGAAGGTGCAGAGGAAGATTCCAAGGTCGCCAGGGATTATCAGGTTACAAAGAAGTATGGATGTATGTAAGAAAATGAATAAAATAAAGACTTTGGTTTAAAAGGTTAATGTCCCCCCCAAACTAAAGATTAATATATACATTTGAACCAGATATTTAATGATAAGTTCTATTCCATTATGGCAATGGTAAATCTTCTCGCCCGGCTAATGAGTTTGTATAAGCTTGGCATGTGCAGAGGAGGAAAAGCATTGGTTGTGATGTCAGCAGTGACAGTTGATTGACTGTATGGAAGGAGGAGCAAGCTTACTCTGCAAGATCGAGGACAAGAAATATTGAATTATCTGGTTAGTAATAAGTCTAAGAAAGCGGTTGAATTATCAGTTGGGGTTGGGGCGCTTACGGACACGTGACCAGTTTTTTGTTTTACGGTGAACAATCCCTTTTAATTTCATCACTGGTCTTTATCAGAGACAACTGTAAACACAAAAAATGCCAGATGACGTGTTTGTAGGGCCCAGGCTTGGTCACTAACACGATGATTTTATTATCGCAGGTGGAGAGAAAATAGAAGTCGTATTTCCGTTACAGGTTAAGGAGGAGGAGGTCCCAACAGTGATCAGCAAGGTGTGAGAGAGATTAGAACTCTAAAAACAAATATAAGGCAAACTTTATAGGGTTTTTCATTTTTCTAAAACATAGTGTGCGAAAGAATTTGAGAAAAGGAATTGGTAGGTACAAAATGGGTTGTAACAAGTTGGAAAAGTGGAAAGGGTTGGAAATGGAAAGGGTTCAGAGAAGGGCAACTAAATTAAGAAGGGGCTGGGGGAGCTTGAGGGGGAGCTGATATGAAGAGAGACTGAACAAATACAATATGTACGCGGGAGAAAAGGAGCTTGCGTGGGGATATGATTATGTGTATAAATACAGTTAACGAGCCAACAATAAACTATTGGGCATTCGTTACAATAGAACATGTCAGAGGACACGTGGAACATCCCTTAAGACTTGAAGAGGAAGGTTTAGCTTTCAGGTTGGGAAAGGGTTGCACTGTTGAGAACGTTTTTAAAGCTATGAACTGGTCTCCCCAGTGGGACGTTGTTATGGCAGGTTCATGTCGTTTAATAAAAGATGGATGAGTTTCTACAAACAAGGAATTACAAGTTACTGTATTGATACATAAAGAGAGTTGGGGAAAGGGTTTTTGTAACTGTGAGAACGGTAAAGATATGGAACTGTCTTTCCAGTGGACGTTGTTGTATGAAGGTTCTTGGTCGTTTATAAAAGCTGGATGGGTTTATAAAAACAAGGAAGTTACAAGTTACTGTTATGATACCTAAAGTAAGTGAGTTGGGAAAGGGTTTGTTCACTGTGAGAACGGTTAAAGTTAATGCTATGGAACTGTTCCAGTGGCTGGTGGATGTTGTTATGGCAGGTCATGGTCAGTTTAATAAACAAAGCTGGATGGGTTTTACAACAAGGAATGTTCAAGTTCTGGTATGATACATAACCGTAGAGTTGGGAAAAGGGTTTGTCACTTGTAGAGAACGGTTTTTTTTAAAGCTATGGAACTGTCTTCCAGTGGATGTTGTTATGAGGTTCATTGGTCAGTTTAATAAAAAGATGGAATTGGGTTTCTACAAAAAGGAATGTTACAAGTTACTGGTATGATAATAAAGTAGAGTTGGAAGGGTTTGTCACTGTGAGAACGGTTTTAAAGTATGGGAACTGTCTTCAGTGGAGGTGTTATGCAGGTGCATGGTCAGTTTAATAAAAGTGGGATGGGTTTCTACAAACAAGGAATGTGCAAGTTACTGGGAGTGATACATAGTGAGGTGGGGGAAAGGGTTTGTCACTGTTGAGACGGTAACGCTATTGGAAATGTCTTAAAGTGGACTTGTTTATGGCAGGGTCATTGGTCAGTTTAATTTTTTTTTTTTTTTTTTTTTTTTTTATAAAAAAGGGATGAGTTTCTACAAACAAGGAATGTTACAAGGTACTGGTATTGAATATAAAGTAGAGTTGGGAAAAAGGGTTTGTCACTGTGAGAACGGGACAGCTATGGAACTTTCTTCCAGTGGACGTTGTTATGGCAGTTTATGGTCAGTTTAAATATAAAGTGGATGAGTTTTCTAACAAACAAGGAATTTGCAAGTTATGGGTGATTGATAATAAAGTAGAGTTGGGAAAGGTTGGTACTGTGAGAACGGTAAAGCTATGGAACTGTCTTCCGTGGACGTTGTTATGGCATTTCATTGGTCAGTTTAATAAAAAGAGGATTGAGTTCTACAAACAAGGAATGTTATTACAAGTTCCTGGTATGATATATAAGTGTAGAGTGGGAACGGGTTTGTCCTGTGAGAACGGTGTATTTGTTTAAAGGGCTTATGGAACGTCTTACAGTGGACGGGTGTTTGTTATGGCAGGTTATTGCGTCAGTTTAATAAAAGCTGGATGGTTTATTAAAAAAAAAGGAATATGTTAATGTTTACTGGTATTGATACATAAAGTTAGAGTTGGGAAGGGTTTGTCATGTGAGAACGGTTAAAGCTATGGAACTGTCTCCAGTGGATGTGGTTATGAGGTTCATGGTCAGTTATAAAAAAGCTGGATGGGTTTCTAAAACAAGGAAGGTTGAAGTTATGTATTTGATATATAAGTGAGTGGGGAAAGGGTTTGTCACTGTTGAGAAACGGTTTTTTAAAGCTATGGAAACTGTCTTCCAGTGGACGTTGTTATGGCATGGGTCATGTCAGTTAATAAAGCTGGATGAGTTTTTCACAAAAAAGGAATGTTACGAGTAGGTATTGATACTAAAGTAGAGTGGGAAAGGGTTTGTCCACTGTGAGACGGTAAAGCTATGGAAGTCTTCCAGTGGCGTTTGTTATGGCAGGTTATTGTTCAGTTTAATAAAAATCTGGTATGAGTTTATACAAAAAAGGAATGTTACAAGTTACTGGTATTGACACAAAAGTAGAGTTGGGAAAGGGTTTTTCTGTGAGAAAGTCACCAGCTTGCCTGGTGACATCATTAATACTTTTTCCATTTAGACTGTATCTACCTTTATAACACTCTCTCCTCTCTCCCTTAGACTGGTGACATACATTAAGACTGTCCCATCTAGATTGTATCCTACCTCTTATAAACCTCTTCCCTCTCTCGTTCGCCTGTTACATCCATTTTTAATACTTTACATCTAGGATGTTATCCTTACCTTGATAACTCTCTCCCTCTCCGCGTCAGTCCTGGGAATCATTAATACTCACATCTAGAATGTTATCCTACTTTATAACTCGCTCCCTTCGACCGGTGACATTCCATTAATAACTTTCCCATCTAGATGGTATCCTACCTTTATAACTCTCTCCCTCTCTGCTTACACCCGGGGGGTGACATCCATTCATACTTTCACATCTAGACTGTTATCCTACCTTTATAACTCTCTCCCCTCTCTCGCTCCCCCTGGTGACACCATTACTACTTTCACATCTAGACTGTTATCATACCTTATAAAGCTCTATCCCCTCTCTCGCTCGCCAGGTGACGCCATTAAGACTGTCACATTAGGGACTGTTATCCTAACCTTTATAAACTCTCTCCCTTTACCTTCGCCTGGGTGACATCTTATACTTTCACATCTCGAATGTTATCACCTTTATAACTCTCTCCCTCTCTCCTTCGCCTGGTGAACCAGGAATACTTTCATCTAGACTGTTTGTCCTACCCTTTATAACTATCTCTCCCTCTCTCGCTTCGCACGGGGGGTGGACATCCATAATACGTTCCCATACTAGACTGTTATCCTACCTTTATAACTCTCTCCCTCTCTCCCTAGCCTGGTGACATCCATTAATATTTCCCATCTAGACTGTTATCCTACTTATAATCTCTCCCTAGCTCTCGCTTCACCTGGTGATATCATTAATCTTCCCATTCAGACTGTTCCTTACTGTATAACTTGCTCGCTCGACTTGGTGACAGCCATTAATACTTTCACATCTAGACTGTTATCCTACCTTTAAACTCTTCCCTCTCTCGCTTCCTTGGTGACATACATAATAATTCACATCTAGAATGTATCCTACCTTATAAATCTCTCCCTCTCATCCATTCGCTCCGGTGAAATCATTAATTTTTCCAATCATAGAATGTATCCTACCTTTATACTCTCTCTCCTCTCTGCCTTCGCCCGGTGGACATCCATTAATACTTTCCCATCTAGACTGTTATCCACCTTATTAACTCTCTCGCTTCGCCTTGGTGACATCCATTAATACTTTAACATCTAGACTGGTATCCTACCGTTATAACCTCTCTCCTCTCTCGCTTCGCCTGCGTTACATCCAGTAAATACTTTCCCATCTAGACTGTTATCCCTAACCTTTATAAACTCTCTCTCCCTCTCTAGATTGGCTGGTTAAACAATTAAATACTTTCACAGCTAGACTGTATCCTACTTTATAACTCTCTCCTCTCTCGCTTCGCCGGTGACATCCATTAATACGTTCACATCTAGACTGTTATCCTTACCTTTATAACTCTATCCCTCTTCTCCCTCTCGACCGGTGACATCCATTAATACTTTCCCATCTAGACTGTTATCCTACCTTTATAACTCTCTTCCCTCTCTCGCGTCCCCCCCCTGGTGACAATCCTTAATACTTTCACATCTAGACTGTTATGCTACCTTTAGAAACTCTATCCTCTCTCACGTCGGCTGGTGACATCCATTAATACTCCACATCTAGCGGTTATCATACCTTTATAACTCTCTCCCTCTCCGCTTCCCTGGTGACATCCATTATACTTTCCCATTAGCTGTATCTACCTTGATAACTCTCTCCCTCCTCGCTTCGCATGGTGACATCCATTAATTACTTACAATCTGACTGTTATCTACCTTTATAACTCTCTCCCTCTGTCGCTTCGCCCCGGGTGACATCCATTAATACTTCCCATCAGACTGTTATCCTACCTTTATTACTCTCTCCCCTCTCCTTCGCCTGGTGAATCCTTAATAGTCCCATCTCGACTGTCTCCTACCTTATAACTCTCTCCCTCTCTCCATTAGCCTGGTGACAATCCATTAATACTTTCCCATCTAGACTGTTATCTACATTTATAAACTCTCTCCCTCTCTCGATCGACTCTGGTGGGTGGACATCATTAATACTTTCCCATCTCGAACTGTACCTACCTTTATAAACTCCTCTCCCTCCTCGCTTCGCCTGGTGGGGACACCATTAATCTGTCACATCTAGCTGTTATCTACCGTAAACTCTTTCCTCTCTCCCTTCGCCTGGATGACATCCATTAATTACTTTTCCCATTTAGAAGTTATCTACCTTTAAACTCTCTCCCTCTCTCCCTTCGCCTGGTGACATCCATTTAATACTTTCACATCTAGACTGTTATCCTACCTTTATAACTCTCTTCCTCTTCCCTTCGCTTGGTGACATCCATAATACTTTAACCATACTAGACTGTTATCCTACCTTATAAATATCTCCCTCTATCCACTTCGCGTAGGTGACATCCATTAATACTTCCCATCTAGACTGGTATCCTACCTTTATAAACCTCTTCCCTTCTCCTTCGCCTGTTGACATCCCAGTAATACTTTCCCATATAGCTGTTATCCTACCTTTAATAACTCTCTCCCTCTCTCGCGTAGCCCGGTGAAGCCATTAATACTTCAAATCTAGGAACTGTTACCTACCTTTAACTCTCTCCCTCTCTCGCTTCGCCTGGTGGACCTTCCATTAAGACTTTCCCATCTAGACTGTTATCATACCTTGAAAACTCTCTCCTCTCTGCTTCGCCTGGTGACATCCATTAATACTTTCCCAATCTAGCGTTATCCTACCTATAACTCGCTCCTCTTCCCTTCGCCTGGTGACACCATTAATACTTCCCCAGCTAGATGTTATTCCTACCTGATAACCTCTGCTCCTCTCTCCTTCGCTGGTGACATCCATTAATACGTTCCCATTCTAGACTGTTATCCTACCTTTGAACTCTCTCCCTCTCTCGCTTCACCCTGGTGACATCAGTAATACTTTACATCTGGACTGTATCTACTTTCTGAGCATCAGCTTAACTAATGATTGTTATCCATCTCAAAGCACTTTGTACCCATCCCCCATTTTCGCTGTCTGTTGTCCTCCCACATAGATTGTACGACTCCTCGGGCAGAGAATCTCCTTCCTAATGTGTCAAAGGCATGCTGCCACTTTATTATAGTATGGATATGGATATAGATTTATCCATAATGTTATATATGTGTCTTAACCGCTATATGCAATTGTATGTTCATTTTATATTTACTGTATAATGTCACTTATCCCCATGTTTGTTACATGTGTATTTATAATGTATCCAGACCTCCAAGCAGATAAGTTGATGTCACCATTTTTTATACCATTTATTAAATATAAGTGAGCCGGAAGGGATTCTCGACTTAGCATCTCTGTCTCTCTCTTGCCTGAAACGAGTTTCTGTCAGCACCAGAGTAGAGAGATTCCTGTAAAAATAGAGAATCATAAAGAAAATAAGGTTTGAGGGAGGCCAAGAACAGGTCAGTTTTTATTTTAAAATGACAGCTCTGGAAAGGAGAGGGCTAGTAACCTTCTACTGAATGTTTTACGGACAGGTGGAGAAGAAACATTAAAGGGTACTTTACTCATTTTCATTTAGATACAGCAATATTCCACACTTCAGTAGATTATGAGGAAATCATGATTTAAGCACATCATTTACAGGGAAAGAACCTGTCACTCCGAGCAGAAATTAAAATATGAACCCATGCTTAAACCTTTTGTCTGCTCCAGACACTTTCTCTACATTGAGAATCAGCCAGAGAAAAAGAAGGAGGGGGAAATGAGTAAGCAGGAGTTCATTGTGATGTCTGTTGCAGAACACATAAGGTGCGCAGACACTACAAGAAGGCAGGAGTAATGGGAGGGTGGGGGCATATAAGGAGCACTCACTAAACTTAAAATTTAAAGACCAAAAGCAATCCCACAGAGCAGTTTTGTGAGAACCACATTTTAATTCTATCACATTGTAGTTTCAAGTGTTAGATAAAGTGTTTGCAGTGAGTAAGGACCCTTAAAACATACTTGAAAGGGAGGTGGGGAAAGTCAGAAGGTGACCATTTCTCAAATAATCTTTAGACCACCTTGCCTTCTATTTACAGTGGTTAGTTTCATATTGTCTACTGCGCATAATGATGTGTAAGGGATAATACATGAAAGATAAAGTATACTAGCCACATGAGATTATTTGTAATTAAAAACACAGCTCTTATTGCTTCTTCTCACCAGGTTTGCCCAATGACGTCGGAAGATTCAGTCTACGGATTCATATTCCTTTTCCCACTGTAGAGTTTCCATGGGTAACCAGAAAGACCCTTTAACCATCCAGACCCGTATAGTTCCTCGCAGATTCCACCAGGCTGTCGGATCAACCAACCTCTCCCCCTCCCTCCCTCCCCCCTCCAATTTAAGATAATGCAGAAGAAACTTTACAAGAAGCGACGCTCCAACGCTCCAACGTACGAATTTGGACCTTCCCTTTCAACCCAACACACGATTGTAACCAGGATGATGACGGCATTCGTTTCTCCAGAAATCACGGGAGATTTCAGTCCTTCCAACCACCAGACGTTTACCAATGGAGATGAATTATTTTGGTGATCGGAATTCGGGAAATCTTTTCGCCCAAACAGTTTGCTCTCATCGGCCCATCAGAGGGTTCCAACGGAGGAGAAAGGCGTTCTATGTTACGAGTGCGGAAACCTTTTTTCCGTAGTCGGATCTGCTAAAACATAAAAATTCATACATGACGAAAAACGCCTTTTCAGGTTCTGAATTTGCAACGTTTCTCTCCAGCGCCCCACCGTATCGGAAAAGTCTACAGGGGGGAAAACCAGTCACTTGTTCGGGAATGTGGGAAAGCTTACTTGTAGTTTTAGACCTTGTTGCCCATAAAAAAGATCCACACGGAGAGAAGGAGACGAAACCATCAGATTCTGAAGCTGATAAACCTGTTGGAAGCGTTCGACTCTCCTTCCACATCAGAGGAATCGACTTGAGATTCAAACAGTTTGTGTGTTTCAGAACTGCGGGGACCGATTTCATTGAAATCAGAGCTTGTAAAACATCACCGATTCACTGTAGAGGAAAAACCTTTTGCTTGTTGTTCTGAGTGTGGGAAGGTTTTGGTCATTTGTCAAATCTTCAGAGACACAAATACGGATTTAGGAGAAGAACGGCGCGTTGTTTAGTCCTGGAATTAAAGGAACCTGGGGGACAAGTAATTATTCGGATAACGGACAATGAGAAGAGAAACCTATGTGTGCAGCGATGCGGGGAGGGAACAATTTCTACAGACGCGGATCTCGCTACCATGATTTCTACACATTGCAGAGAAGCGTTTGTGGTGCGCGGAATGTGGCGAATGTTTTTACAAAACAATTTCAGATCTTGCCATCACACAAAATGACTCACGCAAGTGCAAATACCGTTTCTCTGTAGCGTGGGGGGGAAACCATTTACCTAAATGTTAGTTATTTTGTTAAATCTGTACTCCTACAGGAGGAGAAACCATATGTGTGCACTGGACGCGGGATCGGTTTTACATACAGATCGGCTATCTGAGACACAGAGATTCACACGGGGGCGAAGAAACCATTGTAGTTCTCAGTGTGGAAACCTTTACTAAAAGACGCATCTCATACCACATCAGAGAGTTCAAAGAGTAAGAAGCATAAATTAGCGAATACCAGATGATATATTTTGTTTGAAACACTGTCAAATGGTTTGTGAATATAATTATATTTATATTCAAGAAAATTAAAATACAACGTGCTATTACTATCTGCCTCTCAACCAATAGACCTGTAGAGAGTTCAGGGTTTTCCCTGGTTAGTACAAACAAGACTATATGATGAGCTACAATGTCCTGCATGGAAAACGTAGCATTTTCCATAGGCCAAATAGTTACACACCTACAAATTAACGGGCAAGTCCAGACCCCAAAATTAAAACTTAATACAGGTTAAAATCACCCCCAAAAACCCTAAACGTAATAGTGTGAAATGTGGAAAAGGGTAAGTCTCACCTGAAATCCTGCACACTGTCCTCCCGTTCCCCGTTTCTGCTTCCTGGTTTTTCCAGTTAGAACTGTCCGTTATGGATTGACCGTTGCACCATCACAGCAAATGACCACCTGATGTCACTCTCCCATCCCCTGTTGCCTCTTTGAGCATGCCCAAGGCTCAGTACGGTCCGTAACGGTTTCTAAAAATTGTCAGTTTCCATGAGGCATCCAGAAGCCTAGACAGGGGAATTACAGTAATGAAGCCATAGACAAACTGATATATCAACTTATTATAAAGAGGCCATCTTTCAAAAAAAATTCATTATGAGCGGAAAGTTGTCCTTTAAAGGAACAATGAAGTCTCAGAAACAAATTGATTAGAAGGGCAGATCTCTGATAAAAACAGGTTTAATTTTTTGATATGGTTACTGAGAAGTATTTCTAAACATGAGGTTTGTATTTATTGCCCAGTGTTCCAGTATCACACAGTGGGTCACGCCATTATGTTCTTAAACTTGCTCAGTTCTAAGATAATGCAGGAGGAACTTGTTAAAGTTGGGGGGGCTGCTCAAATACCACTAGTCGGCCTCTAGCAAATTCTTTTACAAGACCAGAAAGGGCCAGGGAGCAGTGGACTGAGATCAGGGGTGTGGCCAGTCACTGTACCTCAACACAGTTAGTTTATTCTTCCAGTCTTCAAGTGGTAACATTTACTTAATGGCTATTTAAATGTAGTGCTATTTACAGTTTATGGTGTTTTTAGAGGGGGACATGTTCAGATTCTGAGAGTTGTTAAAACTTTGGTGAGTTTCCTTTAAATCACATATGTGTGATATTAACAGCGTAAATGCTGTACAGATTACTAGCGGTTGTTTTTGCAAGGTGAGTATGACTGAAACTGTGATAGCAAACACCAGGATTGTATTATGATCCTCGACCAGCTCTGGATGTTCCAGGTGGGAAAAGGAGATCGTATTACAAAGCGAGTTTCACCTGCACGATCCTGAATTAGATAGATAGAGAGGGGAAAGTGCAGGTGTTGTGAATGAGCTATTCATGGTGGCTAGTAGTGGCTTTTATACGATTGCTATAAAGTTCGTTTATCGGACATATTGGATAGGTACGATACAATTGGTTTATGCTGCGGCGAATTCGCAGCCTTTAAAGGGTAGTCCACCCTTAAATCACAATTTTAATATGCCTTCCCCTGGTCCCCCAGCACCAACCGCATCGTTTTTATTTTAGAAGCCCCCCCAAACTCTTACTACCCTTCTTTCCTCCAGCGAGCCAAGGCCTATGCTGCAAGAAGAGGGGCGGGGACCGGCAGCCGGCGTCTGTGATGGGCTGAGCGGGCAATCACGGACGCGGTGCCGGCAGCTCACTTCAGCGGATTGAAAGAGGAGAGTACGTAAGAGTTTGGGAGCTTTTCTTAAAATAAAAATTCTGCGGTTGGGGCTGGGGGACCGTGGGATACTATACTAAAGGGGTTAAACGTTAGGGGGAGGGAATGGGAGAGGGAGGGGAGAAGGGATGCCGTATGCATGACAAACTTCTCCCGGAGGCCAGGGTAGGAGACAGGCCTATATGGACTCTCTGCCGATATCATGGTGGCAGTTTTTGGGATTTTTTTGGGGGGGGGGGACTACAGGAGCACCATATGGAGCTGGGGGATTTTTGTAAGGAAGGATTAACTACACTATTTTTTTTTTTTTTTTTTTTTTTTTTTTTTTTTTTTTTTTTCATGATGGGCCAGTATGGGGGATTATAGTTTTGGGGGTGGAACCATGCCCTTTTAAAGTACTGTAGGGACGGATGGTGGTGTGTCTCATGGGCGTATCGCGAGGTATCGTATATTGCCGGTGCAATTGCAATAGGTAGGACACATTGTACACTAATGAATGCGATGGGAGTTGAAATGGTGGTACATCTGCCATAGCATGCCTGTATAAATCCTGGACCGGTTTAAAGGACAATTATCATCACGCCCAGGCCTCCCAACCCCACTCTGTTCATGATACACAGGACTAAACTCCTAGGTCTCACCCTGGGATGACAAATGCGTCAAACAAGCCCCCGAAGCTGGCTTTCAGACACACCCTCTTTTACATTCTTCAACCCAATAGGAAGGACATGCTCCTTGCAGAGTGGTCTTCCGATTGTCTATGGCCAGGGGAGCCATGCAACCAGCGTTTTGAATATGATATTCTTGAAATTGCAGTAATGTTGACTCTCATTCCTGTCCTAATAAATGGATAAAGTTTTTGTTTGTACCCCATGGAAGTGATAGATCACCTTGTCGTCCCAATGATTTAGTTAGAAAGGTGAAGGTAAGACGGATTGAGAGACCAGATTATGTTTTTCCCAAAGGCCCCAGACACAAAAACATGGCGCACACGGCCTTCAAAACACATTTTATTGCAGGAGAGCGCCCACACAGTCAGAAAAATGTTTACATGTGGATAGATTGATTCCTTGGAACACATGAAGGGTTTGACCCAGTTTACTGTACATTGAAACTATTCTGTTCTTGGTAGAGACAGGTCCATATGATGTATTTTAAACAAAAAAAGCGAAGTGGGGCCCTCCGGGTTCTGTACTGGGGCACTTCTGTTTAATCTTCTGTGCTATAAATGACTTAGAAGGGGGCATGAGAACAGGTTCTCTGTGGTTGCTGATGACACTTAAACTATTGCAGAGCTTTGGAAAACTTCCAATGATGTGCAAGTGCTGCAAAAGACTAGATTTAGATTATTCACATCCAAGGGGCAGCAGAATGCAGATGGGATTCAATGTGATAAATGTAAGGTGATGTATTGGGGATGAAAATCCCTGTGCAACCTACACCTAAATAACTCTGTGTTAAGTTCATCTGTAATGGAAAAAGATGTGGGGGAGTTTGAGAAGATAACAGACTTAGGCTGTAGCAAACAATGCCAGGTAGCCAACAGCTAGAGATAGCAAGAGTATCAGGGAAATTCTATAAAAGTTTCTATCATTTAAAAATTGAATAAAAGTGTTAATTTTGCCCCATCAATCAGTGTTAGCTTCAAATGTTAAATAAGATCTTATTGGTTGGGGCAAAAATTAGCACGATTTTAAAACAAAAAAAATAAGAACGTTTATTGACTCTCCCTTGATTTTGTTTTACTGTATATAAAGAGGGGAATAGATTCAGAGAGAAAAAGATTATCTCCTCTTTACAAGGCACTGGTAGGTCTCTTTGGCAATCTGCATTGCAGTTTAGGGAAATCCCAGTTACGAAAAGGGGATTCTGTACTAATAGCATAGGTCTTTATACAAACCTCCAATATTATGTTATATGTAACTGTTATACAGAATTATGGGTAGGGGGTATAAGGTTGGACTAGATGGAGTATGTCTTTATACACCTCCAATACTATGTTACTATGTAACGTTAGACAGAATTATGGGTAGGTATAAAGGTTGGCTTAGAGGGGACGTATTTTCTTTATTACAACCTCAATACTATGTTACTATGTAAACTGTTATTACAGACTTATGGGTAGGGTATAAAGGATTTGAATAGATGGACGGATGTCTTTAACACCTCCAATACATGTTACTATGTAAAATGTTATACAGACAATATGGGTAGGGTATAAAGGTGGACTAGATGACGTAGTCGTTATATACCTCCATTTACTATGTTACTATGTAACTGTTATACAGCATTATGGGTAGGGTTATAAAGGTTGGACTAGATGGATAGTATGTCTTTATATTAACCTCCATACTAGGTTACTATGTAAAATTTATACAGACATTATGGGTAGGTAAAAGGATTTGATGATGGACGTAGTCTTATAAACCTCAATACTATGTTACTAGTAACCGTATACAGGACCATTATGGGGTAGGGTATAAAGGTTGGGACTAGAGGACGTATGTCTTTTACACCT